>JACVRA010000245.1:0-24165 GCA_019828545.1 Paracamarosporium sp. OC-R06-R3 | reverse complement strand
AAAACACCAAGTAGATATCGATAATTTAGATTGGAGACTTGAAGCGACAGCTCATTGGACGCAACGGGGATGCTATTCTAGACAGTTGGCTGCGCCTACTTCAACGGTTAGAGACGGAAACAATTCCTTGTGTCAATGAACTGGGTCATTCCATTATCCCAGAAATTGACTTCAGCGCTATTGTCGAGAATGGTGGGCAGTTGCCCGAGAAATCGAAGGCGTTGTTAAAGGAACGTGGAACTATTGTTATTAGAGGCATAGTGCCAGAACAACAAGCTTTGGATTGGAAACAGTCTGTTCGTGATTATGTTAAGAAAAATCCATCTACCAAAGGATATCCAGCAGATGATATCCAAGTTTATGAGCTCTACTGGAGTAAGGCACAGCTGGAAGCTCGGTCCCACGAGAACATGATTCAAGCCCAGGTCGCCTTGAACCTCGTGTGGAACCAGACACCTGAGGACAGGGTTGTCTTGTCAGAGGCGGTGGCTTATTGTGATCGGCTGAGAATGCGAACCGTAAGTGGTCTTATATTCGTATGTGTATAGCTAATGTTGATTGCCCTTAGCCGGGTGACAAGTCTTTCAACTTAGGTCCTCACTTGGACGGAGGATCCCTGGAACGTTGGGAAGATCCAGAATACCGCAAATGTTACACCGAGATTCTTCAGGGTCGGTGGGAGGATCATGATGCTTTCAATGTCAGCCATAGACTAGGAGCAACCGTTGACATGTACAACGGTCCTGGTGGGTGCTCTGCATTTAGGTCCTACCAGGTAAGACGGCAAACGATCCTGTTGAGTCGAATGAATGATTAACATAATAACGGACAGGGTTGGATTTCACTATCTGACTGTGCCCCGACTAACGGTTCCCTGCGTGTGTTCCCAGATCTTAAGGCATCGACAGCTTACACAATCTTACGACCTTTCGTCACTCCAACTCCTGGCGGCTGGTCACTCGAGAGCAACTCCTCTATGTTTCACGGGGCTGCTATGGGCGCAGGGCAGGAGCTTCTTCCCGACCTTCATCCCCATATCAGCCCCATCGGCTTTACTACTATCCCTACGATGCGACCTGGTGACGCTGTGTTCTGGCACTGTGACGCTGCACACATGGTTGAAGGAGAGCACCAGGGACAACAAGATGCTAGCGTATTTTACATCCCTGCCGCCCCCCTTTGTGACGTTAATGCAATGTACCTCAAGCGCCAACGCGACAGCTTCTTTGGTTTGAGACCTCCGCCCGACTTTCCGGGAGGTGTCGGAGAATCGGCGCATGTTGATGCCGGATCGGCCGGATGTCTGTCAGAGGCGGGGAAGCGGGCCATGGGATGTGTTCCTTTTTGTGACGGTTCAAGAAGCTCTTTCCCTCTGGGAGAAGGCTAAACCTATCTGAGACTAGCGCTGTTTACGCTGGTAGACGTACATACTCTACAGCTTCTAGATAGCACACCTAGTTAGTTGATACACAATCTTCTCACCAACCTTTTTGATCACCTACTGCGTGATCTTACACTTTTGATCTTAGCAACGCAGTCACTACCGGAGCAAAGGCAGCGTACGAGTTTGCCAATGAGACTCTTGGTTTCTAGCAGTTCGATATAGCCAGATGTTGGAGGGGACGGGTGTAGCATGAGCGAAATTGTAATAACATACACAAAGAAAATCTCGCTACTAGTCGTTCGTCAAAAAGAGCTACAAATATTATATTGCCTAGCATTCCTACTACGTTATAATATCTAAAACCTCATCAGCCATGAAATCTATATGGTTCGTTAAGGTCCCTCACAGAATTAGCAGGAGATGTGAGCTGATCATAGGCTCGGATGACTTCGAATCCCATTTCCACAAAGAGATTTTCAGAGTTATCCGAGACCTGCAGCAAGGTTAGCTTTGCACAAAATAGAGGATAATCCTGATTACCGAGGTAAGAACCGTCTTGTGTGCTCCGTGGGCCTTATTCTGTCGTACTCCCATGAAGACTAGAGCCTGAAGGACTACGACAGCCTTTGACCGTTCAAAAGTCACGGGTGCTATGACTCCGCCGATGTCTCTATTCGGAAACTCTAGCTCAGGAATCAAGGTAGAGAAAGGACTTCCAGGGGCACATATGATGATCGTACCTAGGACAAAGCCATTTGAGTCTTTAGCCCTCACGATCCCGCAGGTGGTTTTTCCGTCTAGAGCCAATCTGTACAGCTCCAAAATATCGGGGCTGGTGTGTCGGTGTAAAAGGGTAAACACGTCATTGACGTCATTGCAACCTGGACCTTGGATGAGGTCAAACCCGAGACTGGCCTGCTTGATTTCATCTACGATACCACGGGGAATGTCCCAATTCCGTACGTTTTCGATCGCTAGATTGGATATCCTCTTAGCTGATTTTCCAGCCCAGCCCAATTGGGCGAACCATCTTCTGGTGACTTCCTCTTGGATCGGAAGCCCAGGAAAAGCACCTGGAAAAGAACTGCCCAGTTGTATTGTGGTTTTGGACTGTTGATCTTTCAAATACAGGATCGCATGGCGATAGAGCGAGCGACCTATGGACATATTCCTCTTTGTGGGGTTAACGATTATGGCCGCCAGAATACCAGTATGATCCACTGAGTAAGTCGCAGCAAAGCCGAAGAGAGCGTTTGTGCTGCTATTTCTTACCACAAAGTGTGCTTCGTTCAACTTAGATCTAATCTCAAGGGACGCCATTTCTGTTGAAGCTAAGGAATTGTAATTGTTGAAAGGCACCAGTGAGACCGAGCGTAGAAGTTCTGTAAGGTGAGTACTGTCCCGTTCACGGTCGTAAACTTCGACGATCCAATTTCGGCGGGACTTGACTGCTTTTTTGATAGGCCGTAAGGTACCCGGAAGACTGCCTTGAGCCACAGATTCACCCCAAAGCACACGAACCAAAGCCTGCATGGCATTGTCGGTAAAATCGAAAGTACACACATATGTTCCAATCGAATTATCGAGGAGGAAATCATAAGGGGAGGATACGGCGATGATTATGACAGGTTTCCGCTGCCCTTGCATTCTCATGATCGAGCAAATCAGATCTACGTGCTTTGCAAAACTTGTCTGATACATGTTGCGGCTGGCATTTGCTGTTGTGATAATAACGGTGGATGCTCGTTTGATCAGATGCTCATGGACTACGCACGTTAGTCAGTTCCTGCTCAAATCATTGGATTTTCCTAGTGACACGTACCTGGTCGAACTCCATTCGCTGTATAACTGGTGTGTAAGACCTTCGCGCGCCGCGATCGACCTAGTGAACGACCCAGTTCGTTGAACACTCCTTCCTCGCGAAGTGTAAACATATCATCCGGCATGGAAGAATCTACATGTTTCTGTTGATGTTCATGGCTTTGAAATTTAGAAGGCCTGTGTGCTAATGACGATGCTGGGAGCGGTCTGACGAGTGGTGTTAGAAGTAGAACTTCCTCGCCATGCCGCATTGAACGATGGAGAGGAATTAGCCCGTCTCTATCACGTACGATAGTCATGGACCTGTCATAAGCCTTTCTTGATAGAGCTGTATGAGAGGGCAGAAGCGATTTGAGACGTGTCAAACCAGGAGGATTGAGCGCGATTTGCCAAGAGGTGCATGTCGACTTCAATCGTTTGATACGCTCGGCCGACTCTGCGAGCTGATCCAGCGTAATGATACCGTTGGAGGTTCCTAGCTCAATTCCTCGTATTGCTTCAATCTGGATGTCGAAGGTGCGACAAAGCATAATCAAATCACAACCAGCTTCAACCGCCATGACTGCACCGTTTTGGATTCCGATGTCGTGTATGAGTGTCTCCATCTCCAAACATTCAGATATAGCAACACCATTGAAACGAAGGTCCTGTCGCAAGAGATCGTCTACGATCTGGCTCGAAAGACAAGCGTGAGGAATAAACTTGGTGGTCCTCGAAATGCCACATCCACTGACAAGAACACTATCAAGTCTTCTAGTCATGATGGCATTTTGAAAGGGAACCAAAGCGCACGAATGAAGCTCTTCTAAAGACTGAGTGATAGTTGGCATATCCAGATTTGAACCCAGGAAGTTTAGGCTACCACAAGTCGGAAAATGTTTCCCACACGTTGCGAGTCCCGCATCTTTGATACCGTTCATTGCTGCAATACCATAAGCCGAGACCTCTTGTGGATCATCTCCTACAGCACGAACGCCAAGAAGCTGATAGCCGGTATTGGAGAGGACGTCAAACACTGGGCCAAGCATCATGTTGACACCGCAAGCTCTCACCGCTTCTGCTGCCGCCTTGTTCGTCTCGTATGCGAGATCGGTACTACTGGTTGCGGCCATTCCCATCGCACTAGGAAAGTCGCACATGGATTCCTCATCAAAAAGGCTATTGACTCCCCCACTTTCTTGGTCTATTGCGATGAGAAGGGGCTGGGGATGTTTTGCATGATAGGCAATGGTCTGAAGCTCCTGAACCAGCTTGGTCGCATGCTGAGCGGCTAATTTGATTGTTAACCTCTGGCCTACGACTCTGCACGATTTCCCCTTGACTATGTCCTTACATTTCAGGTTCTTGGCGGTCAAGATAACAGCTCCTACGTGGTAATCTTCGATCAATTCGCGGACTTGAAGGGTAATCTCAGAGGAATCCCAACCCATGAAGATCACCTGACCAATGGACCTGAAATATTTAAGTACGTTCTCAACCACCACACCGATGACCCTCCATCGATTAGAGGTATAGATTGCAAGCATCTACGCGTGGCTTATAGGCGAGGACAAGCGTACCATTCTAGGTTGGCACTTCGTGCGATACCGTACTCTGCACCTGCCTCTGATGACACAGACATGATGATATCCAGATGGTTCAAGTACCTGTCAACATCGGGAGCGCAGCGCAGACGATCTGTTAGACCCAGCAGGATTGGTGCCAAGACCCTAACCCGATAGAGTTACGGCGAAAGTCAACACAACATTCGCCCGTTCTGAGAGCTAGCCAACGATTTGTGTGTCGCACACTATTCTTTCGCTGAAACTATCGAGGGATTGCGGATATAGCATCCTCCGGTGTCAGCTTTTGCCTGCGGCCGATTCGCATCTCAACCTCAGCATTCTTTGATAACGACTGAGCCGCGGTTCAATCTTATCGCTGATTCGATGATGATTTTGGGCATGAGGCTAGTTACGTAGGTAGTATACTACGTTACATACGCTAAGAAGACCGCCATGTCATTCGTCCACCACGATCAAGTTACATTAAACAAAAGTAAACCATGCCATTTTCATACATGTTCGGAATACTGTCGGGCGATATTGAATATCCTCAAGCCGTGCAATGGATAGGGTCGCGCCTTGCTCTTAGGTCCACGAGTTGGAGATAGGTAGGTTACCTGTACAAGCTAAACTATTAGCCATTGTGTGTCGTCTGCTAAAGTTGTATATAATCGTTACAAAGCTCTGCCCACATCTTAAGTGAACCGCGCTCTGCTGTCTACATCCTTAGTCGTTCCAATTCTCGTGCAGCGTAGCAAGATCTATTGACCCAGCTTCCTTGAGGTACTTTGTCAGCAACGCTTCATCTCCATGTTTCTCTCTCTCAGTCCACCCATTGCCGAAGTACTCAAACCTATTGCGCCGGCCTTCTTGGCTTTTTTCGAACACAAAATCTTCCCAGCGGGGCTCTCGCACGATGTCGAAGCGATGGTGACCCGTACCAGGCCACATGACCAGTGGACGCGATTTTCCAAATCCGCTCTTCCACCAGCCGTCGCAGTCGTCTCCGATGACTTTGTCGTCGAAGTAGCCAGTAATTATCTCATTAAAATCGTCCGTTGCGTCCTGTGATGGATAGAGCGCGAGATAGCCTTCTCTTTGCACCTTGCGGATGACTTTGGCGATATACGTGGCAGATATCTCGGCTTGGAGGGGATAAGTACCACCTGCACCATTGCTATTTGCCTGGGCAATGGTCAATATTGCTGTTTAGGCGGGTACCCGTACGCACTTACCTGAATAACACCAAAGTAATTGGGGATATTTGGAGCCATCAGTCCAAAGTAGGTTTGCGGGTACCCCACCGGTCCGTCTTCAGCCCAATGCTTACTGAGGTCCAATCCATTCTTTCCAATGGTGGGGAAGAGGGGTAGGAAGCCATTCTTGAAGCCCGTCGCTGTGATGATAACATCGACTTGTCTTTCCCTCCCGTCTGCTGTGACCAAGCCGTCAGCTGTGGCATGCGTGATCCTTGCATCATCGACGTAGTCCACCTTTGCGCTTCTGATCGCTTCGACATATCCGGCTGACGGAGTAGGTCGCTTACAGCCTGGGGCGAATGCAGGAACTAATCTCTCAAACCAGCTTCTATCGCCGTCCACCTTCGCCCACAACGCTTCTTCGTAAGCTTGCCTAATCTTGTCATTTTCCTCACTGCCACTGACGGATCCTCCAAACCGACCATGGAAGTTCTTCTCCAAAGAGCGTCGGAATTCGAGGTAGGCTTTGGGATCTTTCTCGAACTCCTCTTTCTCTGCTTCGGTGAAGACGTGTGCACCAAGCAGATCCTGGCGTGCAGAAAGAAGGTTCGGGGAGAAGGACGGGACGATCCACTGTCGTGATCGTACATAATGATCCACGTGTGCAACTTTGTCCAATATGTTGACGAGGAGTTGTTGGCCACTCGCGCCATTACCTATAAGGGCTACACGTTTTCCCTCCACGGCGCGAGTGACCTCTTCAGTCCATTGTGCAGGGTGAACAACCAGTCCCTTGAAAGCTGTGTCTAGTCCCTGTATATTAGGAGATTTTGGAACGTTCAGCCTCCCTGCCGCTGTGATGAAGAAGTGCGCTGTGTCTGTAAAGATTTCTCCTGTTACAAGGTTCTTGATTTTAACTACCCATTGGTGGATGTCCTCAGACCAGACTGCTGAGAGAACTTCATGCTTCAGACGAAGTTGCTTTTCAACACCATAATGCTTTACTAAGCCTTCGTAATAGCTCTGAATCTCGGATCCCGGAGAATAATACTCGGACCAACGGTGGTTGGGAGCAAATGTAAGCTCTGCAAGATGCGGTCAGAAGGTATTGTGATGCGATTCGGGACTAGAAAGAGTCTACTCACGGTAGCTATGAGATGGAATGTCACATCTCACTCCAGGATACCGGTTCTGTGCCCATGTACCGCCCTGCTTGTTTCATCAGTCATCACGCTCAAATGCATTTCAGCACTCAGGACAAAACATGGAACTACGCACAACAGCGTGTTGCCGCTCATAAACGACGTACGATAAGTTGGCGACTTTCCGAGGGATCAAAATCGAAGCAGCCACGCCAGCTATCCCCGCTCCGACGAAGATGGCCTGATGAGTCTGTCAGAACACAATAGTGAAACATCTGCTGGCATCTCACCTTGACCGGTGGAGCCGAATTGAAAGGTCGCTGCCGTGGTTTCCAAGGTTTCGCGGAGTCCTGTGAAATGGAAGTCTGCTCGGATATAACAACATCTGGCGATAGTTGCTCCTGTACTTGATTCAATCGTTGCGCTGCGCCCGACATTGCATATCAGGACGTAACGGATCAATCTCTATGATTTTAAAGATATTTTGAAGGAGAATCCTGCCAGAGGTGACATGGCAGAATGGCATACTATAGATCCCTCAAAGCTGGTGCTTCCAAAGAATGGCGTCTTTCATTCATGAATGTAGCGCATCGCGAGACGCGATGATTGGCTGCATCTAATGCTTCGTTATCGCCGGGTGGGGCTAACGCTGGTCTAGTAATGTAGGGTTTCGATGGTATGCTGCATGGCGCAATCAGGGGAACGATGACGCCACATGGTCCAGCTTAGCTTATCAAGCGCGATGCACCAGGAGTCGATGTCAGAACTATTACAATATGTAGCAGACGGCAACGACTACAAATGAGCGAGTGTAAAATCGGTCGCTGTTTGCTATATCTTCACCTTGGACCTTGCGGAGGCAAGGTTTGACAAGGACGCGCACAATCGCATAATGCAAAGCAGAACATAGCACGATAAATTGACACTTCTATCTAAACTTGCCTGAGGTCTCCTTTAGTCTTAGCGAAATAGGGCTTGTATTCCTGTTCATAAGGAGGTAATCTCGCGATGCTAAGGCGAAGGCGTTACGCAAAGCTGCTAAGATCACATAGCGACTCCCGATGGCTGCTCAGCAGAATGCGCGCACAGGTGCTATACGTTCGCCCCATCTGTGACGCCAGAGCCAAACCTACTGAGGCCCATGCAATGCCTTGCAATTGAAAATGAGTCTCTACGTCAGGAAGATGCTCTCGTCAAGCCTACGCAGAGATATGCAAACGTGGTAGAGGTGCGTAGCTGTGCGCAGAATCTCTACAAATACAAAGTATTTCAACATTTCGTTACTTAGTCTATCATTAAGATTTATTGAATTTTCGATTCCAAAAGAAATTGCACCAAAACATATGAAGATGCACCTACTACCGATTCAATTACCAGCAATCGATACCCGCCCAGCATGTAGCTCCGCCAGGTCCAGCAGCTCCAGCAGCATGATTTGAGTAGCCACAGAGAATATTGTCGTTAACCAATTTCCAGGAAATTGTCCGCCAGGTGTTCTCGAAACAATCATCATGGCTGTTGTATGGGATCCTCGCCGACAGAGAAAGGTTAACCAGTCCATCACCACAGTTTTGTGCCGCTCCCCCATTCCAGCCTATGAGTTCTAGATGATGGATGCATTGATTTATGATGACCGTGTCAAATGGCTTTCCGTTCTTGCCCGTCCGTGATGCACCCGCATCCGCCGTCTTGCCGTTGTTCCAATAGTGTGTGTCGCCACCTAGTCTTATTAGATGCAGTCTACAAAAAGGGTCGAATGTACTTGCCAATACGCCACCAGTCGGTATCCGGATCTTTGCGGACGGGGAAGCGATCGCCTGTTGGATCGATAGTATATTTGAAGAGACCAGTCGTGAATTCACCTCCCCATTTCCAGTTGTATTGATTCTCAGTCGGGTGCCAATCTATCATGCATGTGGTCAGCAGAGTCTTTTGATTAGACAATCGAGCGTTTACTTACCGCAATTTGCACTGAGCGCCTTGAGCTTAGTCTTGCACTGCTCAACGGTCTGCGTGGCACCCTGCTTATACTCGAAGCCGATGTTGACCGAATTCAAAGTGCCGCTGTTGATATCCCACTGGGTCGTACCGCCTCCTCCACCGCCACTGGAAACGTCACCATGCGCATTGCAGAAGTCATCGATATTTTTGTCAAGGACCGATTGTTCCATGAAATGCCATTTGCTTGTGTCGTCCTTCCGTGGGTCGTGCGTGCTATCTCCTTTCTTGTAGCAGAAGGTAACATCTGGCTGTCCTGGAGAACCGTCACCTCCCTCATAATCTGGGCCGATCCATATTTGGTGTAGGTTGTCAGCATGGAGAGGATCGTACAACGTCATCAAGCTTTCACTTGCGCAATGGCACAAGTAGTACTTGCCCGGATTCATACAGAGACCAGTTGTGGGATCGACCGGCTGGCATTGCGGCATCTCACAAAATGGCATCAGCTCCTTTGGACCATACTTGACTTTGCATTTGTCTGAGCATCGACACGTGCCTAAGAACCCAGAACAGGTAGACCCATCCTTGCTAGCGCAAAGATTTGATGCACAGTCGGTATCGACCTCGTCCGGACATTGATCTGGCATATTTCCTTTCCGGGTAATAGCAAAGTTCTCGAAACTGTCAGGGTGGAAGGATAGGTATTGTAGAGCGGTATCAAACATAGCGTAGTAGACCCAGATAATCTCCTCGGTTTTTAAGTCGTCAATATCTCCTGTGAGAAAGTTTGAAGCAGCGGAAAGACCGTTGATGAATGTGGTGGTTATAAGAGACGTTGCGAAGGCGGGAAGATTGGAAATCTTCAAGAGGGAGCCAGGAATGGGGTTTGCGCGATACAAGCCCACTAACAAAGATACTAATTCGGGGTCGCGAAGCAATGCAGTGACAGTGCTTTTTATGCATGGGTCTGAAGCGCGTCTCTCAATGTGTCGCGTGGAGATGCCATGTCGAGACGCGTGTCGTGCATGGGTTGACCGTTTACTCGCGGAGCAGGTTTCTCCGTTTATCGCGTCTTTAACTTCATCGGATGCCGATGCCCACATGTGAACAAGAGTGTAGTCCGACAGGACAGAAAGGAGAGTGTATCCGATGCCGCCGTTATCGCCATCACCTGGGCTTAGGACAGGAGGTCCACCAGCTCCTGGAATTGTACAGCCGTCCGGACAATAGTCTCGACTACAAGCGAACAAGCAAAGACCATAGTCAGGTGTCCCATCTGACATTTTTATGTCTTTCGTAGCCAGGATCGGATCCTGTTCGGGAGTCGGGAGGTGGAGCGCTCCGGTACTAAGGCAAAGATAGGGTTAGAGAGCAGGGAAAATGGCGTGGGAGCTTTGGTAACTTACGTCTCGCATGTACAGGCCCGGATCGGGCAATATCCCCAATTGCAGGCGTAGCGACAAAGGCCTTCGAATGCTCCAGTCCCAATACCACTAGTGCACGCTGGTTGGACAAATGGAGAAACATCTCCCTCATACGTTGGCTTCTTCTCTAACCCACACCACTCTGTGGGGCAATAACCAAGGTTGCAAGCGAAACTGCATAAACCACCAAAGGCAGCGCTCTTACCCTCAGCAGGGTATGCAAGAACACCAGTAGGGGGTGGTTTTTCTTTCTGGTCACCGAGACTAGTTCTGGTACAGGCTGCTTCTGGACAGTAGCCATAATTGCAAGTGAATTCACAAAGCTTAACAAACTCATTGATACCAGTACCAGCGATAGGAACGAGGTCGTTGATAGCTTTTGGGGTTTTCTTCCCGCTGCTTCCACCGGTCCCGGCGTCAACGTAAGCGTTAAAGTTGGTGAGTCCATTCGAACAGCCACCCCTAGGGAATTCAGTTAGGATTCATTTCTCAGAACGACGGCAAGTACGTCTCTGAAAGCAGGCAGCGAGTCGTTGAATTCAACTCTGACAACGCTGCATTCGGAAATGGATCACTTACGTAATAGCACCTGCGCCGGAAGTCTCCATGATTGTACTGCCACCCCGAGTGATTCGGACCACTACGTTGCCTTGTGCACCGTCTGTATCAACACTGCCGTGAAACACACCAACGTTGCCGTACGGCTTGTTTGACCAGGTACCGGGGATAGATTTTCCTCCTATAAAGACTGTGACGGTTGCATCTGAGCCGAGTAGCGCGGAATAGAAGACCTTGTCTTTTACGATTTCTTGTGGTAGAAATTCTCTTTGTAGATGAGTAGCGGTATTCCCGACAGTTCCTCCATCGCTACACGCAGTAGCAGGATTAGGACGAAACCATGCTGTGATACCTATTTTCGCGAGTACAAAGTCAGCCAAGTCACAAATTTGAGTTCCTATACAAGCCGTTTATGTTCAAGACATAACGACTTTGTACCGAGGAGTACCGTACCCTCTGTTTGGACGGTGGCAGTGCCTGTCTTCCAAAGCTCAATCAGAAAAGGTAAAAACTGTCGCCATCCATCGTGAGGCATGTTCTTGACATAGTTGTATGGAGATTTCCCAAAGTCAGGGCCAAAGGCTACATACTGGCGGTCGTCCAAAGGCCCAATGTAATGACTGACAGAATTAGCATCGAGAACTGCGCTAGGATCCTAGGTCTTGCCTTTCTCCATAGTCATTCCAGGAGATAATTTGGACAAATTCGGGTTGGAATTCACCAACGATAAGCTGCTGCCAACGATCAAACCACATACTGTCGCCTTTCCAGAGCCAATTCTTTTTATAGCCAGGCCTAAGAACCAGATGTTATCATTACAAAGTCACTGAGAGAAGCTTCTGGTCTTTGACTCACATGTTGGTATAAAACCACGGTGAGATAGGTGCCATGTACGGAGCACCACCAAGGTACTGGAAGTAGGATGCATCTCCGTACGTTCTTATATCGTTGGGGCCGTTTGGCCATGCTTCCCAACTGAATAGCCTATTCATATAGAAATATTTGTTAGCATGATCGATGTAAGCAAACACTGAGTGCTCGTGATGGAAGTGTCGAGATGGTGGACAGATTTCTGGGCCTTGTTGAACTCACCCGTCCGCGGCACCAAGCGCCCACGCCTCTTTGGCGCCCAAAGACGACCAATCAGGGATAAAGAAGCAATTTGTCGAAGCCTTGATATCCGACCAATCTTCGTATTGCAGCGGGCCTTCGAATGTAGATACAAATAGCTTCCCGTTATAGCGAAAGTGCGCGCTATGAGGTTTAGTAATGGTGTCAATACACAACAGCGCTAAGAAAACATACCTGCTTGCCCCATAGTAATTAAGAACAGAAATCACATCGGACTTAGGCCAAGGCCCATTGCCGGCATAATCGAAAGAAAAGAATAACTTAAACCCCACAGCTTCTGCAGCTGAAAACGCCAACGGTAGTTGAAGCTGTGTAACATAGTCGTCGTACGCTATGTTCAGAGCAAATGCGTCAATACGTGCCGCCTGCGCATATGCGATCTCCTTGACCCAGTCATCGAATTTGAACTGCTCTGTATTTCCGACCTTTTTCTGTTAAAAAACGCGCCAACAATATGCTACAACCATGGACGTACCATAAAATGAGCGAACACCGCCTTAGCCTGCACCACAATGGGTGCAAAGGCCAAGGCCCCAACTAGGACTGATATTAACAGTCTCATATCAGTTGAATTCCAGTGAAGCAAGACGACTGGAGGTCAACTTGTGATGCACACCACGCGGTTTTAGAGACATAATAACCTGAAGGGATCACATGGTCCACTCACTCGCCCCTACTTGCCATTAACTGTCAGTAGAATAGCCTGTCAACATTTCTTTAGTGGCATGATAGAGGGCGGCGAGGCAATTCCAAAAAGTGTACCGTTTGAGGGGCGAATATCGGCTCGATGTTAGTTTTTTGGCCCGTTGCCTAATACACTGTAGCGGAGGAACCCATAGCGGCTTAGCCTGCAGAGAGGCCTCAGAGTTATCTGTGCGCGTCAGACTCATCAGCGAGTATAGCTCGCAGGAACAATCCGACGAGTAGAACCGAGATGATCTGTAGGAATGCAGACTACGTTAGTTTGAAGCACGATCTTCTCATTCGTGCACATGGAACCCCTGCTAGCTGAAAACCAGCGAATCTCGTACTACAATAGGTAATCTTCGCCCGTTGATCTAGGCTAAAAGAGGATTCCTTTCTCAGGGGTTGCGCCTACACACTGTACATTATTTGTCGCGGTGAGGCAGAGAGGACAGTACGCAGTGGAAAAGTATGGGATTGAACTGAGGGTGTACTATCTAGAAGCTGCAGAGTATGTAGGTACACGAACGTAAACAGCGCTAGTCCCAGATAGGTGTAGCCCTCACAGAGGTGAGTAGCAACCACGCCAGGGTAGGTGCATGTATCTCGCAGGGTAAGAACCATAAACCGCAGGAAGAACTTCACCTGATACTGCTTTTAGGCTGAGCCTGCACCCATAACCCGTGACATTATTTCACTTTAGATTGTCCAATCCACGGTTGCAAAACGCATGGTCCTATCTTGGCGGGTTATTCATACTTACATTAGTCCCAATCCGGTTGTAGGGGGTGAGATTTGCTAATCAGTAGCGTGAATGGGTAATTATTGAAGTCGTTCGTGGCCTGTCGTTCACGATCGTCCAAGTCGTGAGTCGCGTTTGTAATCGTCGAATTTGCTAATTAGACGCTGGAGCAAGTGTAGGTTTCATCGCACGATCGACTGTAGGTAACAGACCTGCAGTGATCGGCAGATTCCCACAAAGTCGTACTAGTTTCTGCTGTTTTGCTCTTATGATCATGAAGGTGCCCGGCCACTCCTACTATACTACGCATCTCGACCTCTGCAGAGCCGAAACTGGGTGGGCCGACAGCAAACTGTAATATCTCAGACGTTAAAGGCTTTCGTCCGTTCTTAACGTCCGCGTACGGAATGTTTTATGAGAAGCTCCGATGGTAAAGCCAGCTCGTGGTCCTAGAGATATCCTGGCTCGCGTGGACCCTCGATTCCTAGTGTCACTCAATCAAATGTCGCTCGGATGCGTGCATGCGTGGCTTTAGTCGCACGATAGCATCTCGAACCACACAAGACTGAAGATCTTGAGCATATCGCGCTGTGGAGCGCGCTAACACGCAGAACATCTGACCGGGCCGAATAGCTATCTGCACCCGCGCTGGTCCAAAGTCTTGCCCTTCTTATGGCCAGCTCGCACAGTCCCAAGTTTCTTACTCGGTCAGCGAAAAAGTCGACGGAGCAGAAATACCCTGTCAGCGGTATTTCAAGCCAGTAGGTCTTTTAGGTATCAGATTAAGTCAGATAGAAATCTTTTCTCAAAAAGGTAGTCACGCTTAGCAGCTCGTTAAGCTTCTGTAATTTGGCTAAGAATCTTGGAAAGCTTCACTGTCTTAAAATAACGCTGCAACCGCAGACACTCGAACCACACTGGGGCTACCCGTGTCACCTTGCTCTCTTTTTGCTATAATAGGATCCTATTGGACGGAAAAATTTTGTTACTGCAACCCTGAAGATCGATCTACGAAGGATAGCCAATATTGACCTAGGGATAACAGGCCTAGCAAATGTCAGACAGAAATCCTAGATGTTCTAGATTGTCCTGTATATATCATGGACATTGTTACCACTGATTTTCTACTCTCCAGTGAGAAGAATCACCTCTTTGGCTTCTTATTGCCTCTGTCCCACTCTCGCTCTCTTACGCTCGTTTGGGCTCATCATGGTCCATTTTTCGATACTCTGGGTAATCGTATCCATAATATCTCCGCTTTGCGCGGGTTTTACATACTATCAGGATGTGAGCTGCGCCGAGAGGGTTATCGAGCCCGATAATTTGAACGCTGCTGTGCTGGAGGCCGTGTTTCAGGCCGGGGAATTCGCGACAGCTCTGGAACGCAAGGACCAACGGTACAACGACATCTTGACATGGTTCTTCGGTATTACCGTAGACAGCTTAGTCATCAGTAACGTAATTGGTATGAATTGTGCACTGCACGCCTTCTGCCATTTATTTATGCGCGCTGACTGCTACAAGATTTCTACAAACGGTTGAGTGCAATAACTGCAGAGGACGACAGAGAGATCGCTGATGCGCGCATACATTGTGGTATGTGTTACCAGACGATTTTCTTTTCTTATGTGGCTAATCGATTTAGACGGCCAAAAACGATATCAGGCCAAAAATTCTGCATATGAGGACATACCCTGGCCGACAGATCCTGAAGAATTAAGAAAGGCTTGGGCCGCAGACGAAACCAATGAATGCATAAACCATGCTCATAAATTAGCATGTCGCACTCGAACAACAACCTATGGCATGACTACTCAAACCTACGGGTACGATTCTCCAAGCGCAGACTGTCTCTCAAGATGTGTCTTCAGACACCCTAATGTCTCTCTTCTCTACTCCTCGTCCTTTAGCTGACCCATCGCAGTGAGCCACGTTCTGTTTGTTCACCACATTCCCATACCGCAGTATACTCCCGCTGCTTTAGTTCCTCTAGTTCTGATTATTTGCTTTAGACAAACTCTGGGAACTGGTGGCACAACGAGCGAACACGCACAACCGTGAGCGTTTATCCATAGACGTGAGTAGAAGCAGTCAGCATCTGTTCCCATGACTTATCATCCTGGCTTCTAGATATGCGATGTGTCTTTCGATCAAAAACTACCCACCACATTTCGCGAGGCCGCGACAAAAGACTTGGCCGACGATGTGACCCTCGAGGATATGGATGCTGTGATGACTCTTATTCTCACTCATGAGGTACATGCCCAGTCTGCCAACCAGATTTATGGAACCTTACTCACCTGTTGTGTAGTTTAATCATGTTATTGCTCTAGGTCGACAGACAATTACTGCTGGTGATCAAAGCTGGACAAGCCCCCAAGCAGGGAAAGATTTCCACGGGCCTAAACTACTGGACGGGTATTACTTCCATCTAACGACTTGGGATGTAAGTTTTCAGCTGTCAACACATGTCATTGTCGCTCGAATTAGTTGCTGATAGGTCTTTGAATTACAGAAAACTCTTGCTGAGCACTTGGAAAACAACCCCATTTACACATTAATGAACCCCGATAGTTACGCCTGGTCTCTTGGCCTATTCATACTTATGGGCAAGAAATGGGAGCCTTATCGGGCTGATGATGGTCGGGTTAGGTTTAAGAAGAACGAAGAACTTGAGCTAAAGCCCGATTGGCCGGGTGCGGCTCCATTACCTGAGAAACCTGAGGAGAGGAGGTCGCTAGTCCACTCACGAATATCTCGGCCGAGAGCACACCTCTAGCTTAGATATTGATAGCTGCTAAGTCTATACTTGCTTACGTAACCGGACACATATTCTTGTAGCACCTATTGTCGCCTGGCTTAGCCGTAGACGCAAGTGGATTTTACCTGTAGATTGCCTTTAGATATAATTTCTTTTTGGCGTATTCTCCTATTACTCTATAGCAGAAAGAAGGAAGAAACGGACTATATCTAATAAAGTTTACTAATTAGTATTAAGCTAACGATCCTATAAGCTGTACACCTCTATAAGCTATACACTTTACTAAAATTGGCCACTTATAAGCGCGTTACATGCATTAGAGCATTGGACAGAAGATGAGATGAGTTTCTTTTCCTATGTATATAAGCTAAGCCACCTCTTTAACTTATTTAAGCAATATATAATTTGAAGGTTGGAGAACATAATGGATTAGGCCTTAGTACCTGGATGCTCTTCTTATTTTGGCCATTTACCTCCATCCGAAAATGATCTATCTCTATAATAGCTCCGCTTCAGATGGAATTAAGACTAATACACCCGTCCTGTGCCCAAGATTCAATTACCTCTCAGTCGGTGCAAGTGCGCTGTGAGCTCGTCTTGACCTGTAGCTTGCGCACTTTTTCGTTCGAGTTAACTCATTGGAAGGAGCACAAAGCAGTATTGCCGGCCCACATAAGCAAGAGCGGATTGGCCTGGAGACAGTAATTTGTTTCTCTGTTAGGTAGACGTGTGGTGTGCTTATGCGGCATTGTATGAACGTACTCAAGTGGTTAGGTCTTATTGAAGTTGCTCAGGAATATTCGACAGAAATTTGCCGCAAGCATGTTTGTCCAATGATACTGTCACCCTGTATCGGACTACCTACGAGGACAGTGGAGGAAGGATTAGGTTTGCTCCTCAGAGCAGCAGCCTAGCAGAGCTTCTCGTGGAGTAAACTTCAGGGTTACACGACTTGATAGACAGTGCTACACCATCCTTTGGTGTCTGGGAATAGCCGCCGCTATGGTTGCTACACCTTCGCACGCGTTCTCCCATCCGCAATTTATCTCATGAGACTTCACCCCAGTATTGATACGGACACTGCCTTAGGTACGAATGAATGATAGTAGGTAGGTGCAATTCCATATCTTCTCCGCTGAAGGCGGTTCAAAAGCTTTGCACCCTAGGTTACGCTATTAACCTAATGGCAACTAATGATAGGTCTCAGCCTCGGCTCAGCATTCCAAGCTCTTTCTAAAATTACACCTAGTCCGAAAGTGCTTGTATGGTGCCCGGTTAGACTGTTCGAGATTCAATATAGTATGTAGCTGTTAGAGATTAGTATGGAAAGCAGATATTGATTCTATATGATTCACGCATACGCCGAGCTCATACTCGCGATTAACAGCACCAGAACTATATTATAACTAGCTTTGGCAACTCTTTACTATTATCAATGATACTATGCTTCGATATATCAATGATCTTACGCTCGATTCTATGATACTAGGCTAGATATATAATCTAATCACAGAGGTATATTCGATAATCGCCCGGATACCTTATTGACCACGCGAAGCTTTTGGGAATACCTACCCGAGCCAGGGCCAATTGATTGGTGTCTTGAAGGGTTGAAAGCACCTACGCGATATTGATCCGACCAACATGCATCCTATTGAGGTATTTCCCTAGGTTGGATTTAGTGGAGCATTGCCACTACTTCCCCCAACCACCAATCCCATCGGCACTAAGGTATGTTGATCCTTATTTCTCTTCAAGAAGCCAAGGCTCAAAGTACCTAACGTGGGCGCATGTACTGGTTAGCAAAAGAGCAGGTTCTCGAGTTTGCTACTATGCCTATCGCTGATTGGAAGGTGCTGGACATCAACATCTATAATATCATGTAATTAAAAATATAATAGCAAGAAGCGGAGATAATGAGAGACAATTTATTACCAGTATGAGACCTAATAGCTCCGGTGTAGCTGACCACCTTCCCTAATTTACATGTATCCTCCAAAGCTCCCTCTTCTCACCTACTCCAAAGCCAGTCCGCGTATGCATCATCCCCACATTATCACTTACCAAGAAATCGCCCTTCTCCCATTTATATCTGTTACACACACGCCGGTCATATAGCAATCCATCAACCACGTCTTCTAGCTCTTTGCCATGGTCACAGTCTTCAAAATACGTCGTCGAATGTGCGTATCGAGTACCACTTTTAGGCCAGCGCTCATGCCACCTTATGGATGGTGTTCCTCGTGTCGGGTGCGTTATGACTAGTGGGAGGTTGTGCAGGGTTTGCGCAAAGTATCCGTTTGTTTCGCAGGTCCAGTTGATAGCAGCCAGGGATTCTGGCGTGTATGATGAAGGCAGATAGCGGAAGAAAAGGTCGGATGACGCGAAGAGTGTTAGCCCTTTCTCATCTCCTCCCGCTTGCTCTGTCTTGTTCTCTTCCACTGTTGAGTTGGATGTGTTTTTGCAAGCAAACACCTGAAACCGCGGAACATCCGACACACTAGTCGCCTCCCCAGTGAGGGGATCCAAACTATCTCTCCTCTTGAAAATCCCATCGTAGTGCATCGGCATTGCTTCATTAGATACCTGATTACTGCTTTTGGAATCAACGTTAGCTTCGTCTTTGACGACGGTGATCAGACTCGTTCCCCAGTACATCGGCTCTCCAAGCTGTTTTGCTTTCCCTACGAATGTATCTTTGTCGGTAGTGTCAGCAAAGTCCCGAAGTATCACTGGGGAATAGGCTTCAGCGAGCTGCCGGACTATTTTCATGTTGACATCGTTAATCGAGACCTTGCGCTCAGGTAAATTTGGACGGATGACTAGCCCGCAGGGATAAAGGTGTTCGAAGTTCACCTGTAACGATGGCCAGTGAAAGAGAGCGGACCGCTCGCGATAGTAACTTCCGCGCCCTTGTACATACACCAGTTCGTGAGTGGCTTCTGTAACAGAGGCCTTATGTGCCATGTACGCACTACCATCTGCTTGTCTAACCAGAACCCCATGCCAGGGCGTCATGGAAACCTTCTGAGTCTGGGGCAGCATGATGATTGGTATTTTGTATGGATCCGGCGTGTCGTGTACTGTGAGGCGTATCGCTTCGCCATAGCTGTCTGTAATTAGCGCAGCGAAGCCCTTGATTCACGTTAGCTATCTCACTCAATTAATCGGAGCACAAATGAGAGCACTTACTTCTCTTCTCCTTATCATTCCCTTCGCTATGACGGCAACTTCCTTCTTCAGTTGAGAAGTGGACTTGTTGGGCGTCATTCTATCGGCAAGGAGGAATTTCATGTACGAGCGGTACGTATACAAGGTATCCAAGTCCTCCTTGATTCTTTGTTGGACGTCAAATCCAACAGGAACATATGTTTCTAGACCTTCCCGATACTGTCCAACACTGTTGACATACGTCTCTTGGTCGAGGGCTGCTTGGCCGAGCATGCCGGATACACGGGCAAATTGTATGTTGTGGCACTTCTCTTGTCGTGCCATGCTGCGTAACGCTTCACCATACTGCCAGACGGTCTCGTCAGATATACCGAAGAGATCTGTATGGAATGTCCGGTTAGTGATAAGCTATAGTGTACTTTATTATGAAAGTTACTGACCATTGTAGCACAGCCCGTCGGATACGATCGTCAGCTGGCAGTCTGCACCAGTTACATCCTTTAAACCTTGACATAAGCCATTGAGATGCAGCAAAGACATACGCTCTGCTTCATCGGGTAGCACACCAAGGACTTTGACTGCTCGGTTTGGCGATTTGAAAGGAAAGGCTGGGATGACAAGGTGAATGGGGGATTTTTCGACTAAACATTTTTCGATCTGTGTCGCTGCTCTGGTAATGGCCTCTGTAGTAGATTCTTCGTTCGTATAATGCATTCTGTAGCGATTGAGAAGCAGAGAAGCCGCTTTAGCCTTTGCCATTGGGGTGGTCTTGAATGGATCCGACATAATTGAACTCGTGGATGATTTCGCACCAACGTGGAGATAGGTCTAGAAATTGTACAGAAAAAGGGTGTCTTTGATAAGCAAGAATAATGTGTCTTAATATTATGCCAGCCGAGTGTGCAGGCTTCAGCTACTTGCTTTGGTACAGGTGTTGGCGTAGTATATGGCTCTCCATCGAAGCCTCAAACTCCTTATATACTCCTTGAAATGCGGTCGTAGTACTTCAAGAATTCAAAATGTTTTCTTTTGCCTTATTCGGACTTCAGTGTGACATAGGAGATAGTCCGCGACGGCCATGTCATGTTTTCTCCATTTGGCTTAGCTCACTTCCCAACAACGGACCCACAAAATTGACCGGACTAACGAGATGTCGCTGCCGATGTTTGAATGGTACATGTGGCACTAAGCGAATGTAGGTTGGTAAATATGTGGGGTTTGCACAATAAGAGGCGTTGTGGACTTCGGATCGATGACCATCAGCACGACAGGCACCAAGAGCTCCAGCTGATTTCACTCCGTAGTTATGGTCACCCAGTCGCACGATAGCTACGCTATAATTTAATCGAACATTCTAGAGTTAGAGTAAGGACCTCGCAGAACATGAGCTTGTCAATGGCCATTGGGACATTCGGAGTTCAAGGTTACTCGTACGAATTTGATCTGACATCAATACAATCATAGTATCACCTGAGAATCACTGCGGTGCTTTTCATATTCGACCAGTCAAGCGCGAAGGCGATTCTACGTCAGCCTCGTCAATTTAAAATAACGTAAAAAGGGTGCGCATGCCTTGACCAGGAGGATTCTTACAGATCGAACGGTGAGTGTACCGTCCGAGTTGTTTGACCAGATAAAATCATAAGCAATTGTCTGCTTTGTAGTCATCAGCCGTGTCTTCGTGAGAAGATTAGTGCATTTCCCCAAAATCCGGTGTTATAGCTATTTGCGAGACCATGATTACTGTTATGTAGATTTGACGACGCTACAATCTCCCGTGCCACGCTAGTAGCAGGCATTGCTGTTGCGCCTAGCTTGATCCATTTAGCCGGGTCGAATTCCTCGCACTGTGCCACAACCCCAGCGCGACCGACCCCCTATCAGCTCTCATTGATGTTTGCCTAGCCAACTCTTTGGAACATCCCGGAGTTTTCCTTGATCCAGCTGAGCAGGTGCGCCTCAGCCGACTCCATTACTACTTCTCCATCGCAACCTCATCGTATTGCTATACCACGTACATCTCTACTGCAGCATACCAGGAGATAAATCGTATGGCTGTGTATTCGTACAGGTGTCCGTTCCCTGAATTCCATCTCTAATGGCGCATCTCTCAGCCTTCCTTGGTACCCTTTTGATAGGGCTGGCAACTCCCATCTGTATATTTTTTGTCAAACTTTACCGAGCACGTATGCTATTGATAGATCGTCGTCGGAGAGGACTTGTAAGGTACACTGGGATCATATCGAGACGCTCGGTTGACGTTTAGCAGCCTACGGCCCCGAATCATTCTTTCCTTTTCGGCCATTTGCTGTACCTAAAATCCATCCTCGATCGTCTTCCAAGAGACGCACATTACTAGTTTGGATTTGCCACAATCGCCAGAGAGAAGTTCTACGCAGAGGGTGCTTTCTATATGGATCTATGGCCAATGAGTGGTCTCTTTCTGACCGTCGTGTCGCCGAAGATCGCTACTGAGATCACACAAACAAACCCTACACTGACTTCTGACCGCCCCAAGTTGCTCCGTCGTTTCTTAAAACCCGTTACTGGTGGCTTAACAATATTCGATCTCGACGAGAAGGATTGGAAACCGTGGCGTACAATCTTTAACAAAGGATTCCACAGTGAGCGCATGTATTCCCTTGTGCCAAGTATGGTCGAAGAGGTACAGGTTTTTGCGAGGACGCTGCGTGATTTCGCAGACACGGGTGGCATTTGCTTCTTGGATCCAATTACATTGCGCTTCACGATTGACATGATTGGAAGGACTGTTATGAATACATCGTTGAACGCACAAACAAGTTACGATACTCTCGCGGACGGGATGCTAAACCAGATTCGGTGGCACAATCCCAACGCGGAAGTCAATCCATTTAGCCATTTCAACTTCCTTCGCACATTCGTGCATTGGAGAAACGGCCGCCGCATGGACCGATACATTGGGAAAGAGTTGGACAAAAGGTTTGCAGAGTACAAGGTTGACCCGAAACGCGCCGCTTCCAAGTCAGTCATAGATATTGCTCTTCAAGAGTACCTTAGGTCGTCAGAAGATGTCCCTGAAACATTGGACCGCAATTTTCGAGCCTTTGCAACCCGGCAGATACGACTCTTTATCTTCGCCGGGTACGATTCGACTGGTAGTGTTATATGTTATTGTTTCCATCTTCTATCGAAACATCCAAAAGTCTGTATCACATGGCAGAAGGATAGCTGGCAAGTAGCTAACATATTCAGGTTTTGAAAGCCCTGCGCGAAGAGCACGGCCAAGTGCTAGGCTCGGATACTACGGCTGCAGCTGTTCGCCTTAGTGAAGACCCTCGCATTGTGAACAAGCTGCACTACACCCTCGCCGTGATCAAGGAGGTGATGCGACTCTTTCCACCTGCTTGGTACTACGCGCGCTGGTAAGACCGGTGTTAATATTATAGACGACACTGGAAACTCGCTAGCTACTGACGATGCTATCCTCTGGATCTTGCATGTTGAAATGCATCGTTCAGAGAAGTACTGGGCTCGACCTGATGAGTTTCTACCTGAGCGTTGGATGGTCCGGGAAGGCCATGAGTTGCACCCTCAGCCCGGTGCCCGGCGCCCTTTTGAGCTAGGCCCAAGGGACTGCATTGGTCAAGCGCTAGTACTTGTTGAGTTAAGAGTTATTTTTGCTTGCTTGGTTCGGGACTTTGAGATCGAGCCAGCGTATGATGAGTGGGATAAACAGCACCCACATAACGGCATTAAACAGTATCGAGGCGAGCGCGCATATCAAGTGGAGCAAGGGGCAGCACATCCTGTGAATAACTATCCTTGCCATGTTAAGCTCGCTATATAAAGATAGTCGTGACGATTCATTGGTTTTTTGGTATCAAGGAGCATGACAACATGTGACGTTATGATATTGTACTGCAGCAGGCACCACCCAGTGCGCCTACGACCAAGTAATTGCACTGCTGAAAGACCCTGATCTACGAAGGCTGTTTGGCGGGGAGGGACACATGAGGGCTTGTAGATGTTGCGCTAGAAATTAACCAATCATCTGAATGCTGTTGGTTTGCACAGAGTTGGGCGTCAAGTGCAGAAGGCTGTCGTACAAACCCCACCCCCGCTGTCGTTTTCCTATCTCTCCCACCCATGCCCCGCCCACCAGCAGCACCTCGCCAACATCGCAGTAGCAAATCACGCGGAATGGTGCATCACGTGCAATGACAAGGCGCCTATAGAGAGCTTAGGCTGCGACGCACTTCCTTATCCTCTTTCTTCTTTCCTTCTTTTGAGAAAGAATGGTAGTTCAACTGATAGCTATGGACAATTCTAGCAGTTATTCTACCACGACTGGCGACACTAAGACAGTCGCGATCATCGGCGCTGGGCTTAGCGGCATCGTTTCGGCTGCGTATTTGCTTCGTGCTGGCTTAAATATCACGGTGTTTGAGCGAGCTGACGGCGTGGGCGGAGCATGGGTTTACCGTGTCCGTGCGCGTGATGCGCGGATTCGCGTGATGCGCGGGCAACACCAAAAGTAGCTCAGGCAAAAATGAGGCTCTAGAGCCCCCCAAAATTGATATTATCACGAGGTTTTCTGGTGGAGTACTCTATTGATTCTTGCGATTAATCTAGGCTACTTATATCTATCTAGAAGATTGATGTTGCGGCCCAATCGCGTCGA
>JACVRA010000244.1:5860-85892 GCA_019828545.1 Paracamarosporium sp. OC-R06-R3 | reverse complement strand
TAGGATCCTCCTAGCTATCCTACCTCCTCATTCAACTCATACGCTTCAGCCTCTTGACGTTGCGATGTTCAAGCCTCTATCAACAGCCTACTCAGCTGAGCTTTCAAGATACCTCCACAGAAGCCAGGGCCTAGCTCCTATCACTAAGGGTGATTTCTTCCCTCTATTCTGGAATGCATAGAAGGCCTCCTTTAAGGAATTGACTATCCTTAGCTCTTTTAAATCAACAGGCATATCGCCCCCTGATCCTGCTCCTATCCTTGATAGGTTCGCCCATGATGAGGACTTAGGTCATAGCTCCTCATCAGGACTTAGCGATCATGACTGGCGAAAGATGGATAGGCTAGTACGATCAGCAGTTAAGGATCAGGGTAGCCAGGATACTAAGAAGCTACGCCAGTCACTTCATCACCTATCTGTCCAAAATGAGCTACTCAAGGATGAGATAGATGGGATTAAGCAGGTACTATCTACTAAGCAGAAGCGTAGAAAGAAGGGCAAGGCTCTAGACCTTCAGCAGAGGGAGGAGTATCATAGTAGTGCAGTCTTCTAGTCACCTAGAAAGGTAAGGGAGACACGCACACGTTAAACAATTAGGGAGCGAGAGGAGAAGGAGCAACAGCTTTAAAAAGCAGATAAGGCAGAGCTTAAGAAGGCAGCTAAGCTGTATAAGGAGAAAATCCAGCAGGAGAAGCGTATTGCGCGTAAGGTGGCTAGAAAGGAGAAGGAGAAAGAGAAGATTAAAAAGGCAGCTTAGCACGCTACCTAGAAGTCTACCCGTGACGCTGAAAAAGCTCTACAATTATCCTAAAAGGGTAAGAGGAAGGCCTCTTAGGCACCTCTACAGGGTAGAAAGCGTCAGAAACGTATTGTTGATACTCTAGATACTAGAGAGGCCTCAGAGGGCGCATCTGCCACCCCAGCGATCTCTACCCGCCGCGGCCGCAGCGTCAAGCTTCCTGATAGATATAGATAGTACAAATTGATTGCAGCTATCAGCTTCGTACCCCGCCAGAAAATCTCGTGATAATATTGATTGTGGGTGGCTCTATCGCCTCATCTCTGGTAGAGCGTTTTTGGTGTTCCGCGTGCATTGGCTGAATCCGTGCATTGGGTGCACGGACACGGTATGCAAGCTTATGCAGCAGCAGCCATGGGCATACGCCCTAGCTACATACGTCAAGCTTGTTACAAGGCTACTCCAATCGCAGTTCCAAAGGCTGGGTAGACGTTGGGGTTGAAGACATGTCTAGCCCCACAAACCTATTGAACAGGGTGGCCATGTTATCGCTTGTTCCGGAAGTGTGACGTCGTTCTCTCCAGGCGATATGTTGCACGAAAGACGTCGCTGGATTCTCAAAAGGGGAATTTTGGTGAATCTGAGGTTTCTGTTGCCTATCAAGCGGCAAGATAACGCATTCAACCATTTATCTTGACACGGTTTAACATACGAGATTTGACCAACAGATGCCCCTGGTCGTGGTCATGGAATATTCATACATGTACAGACAAGAAGGTCTTCAAAACAACTAGACTGATAACCTCACACGCCGCAGCTTCACGCACGCCAAGTCATAGATTCCTGGATCTCACCAATGCATCTAAGGTATCCGGGTGTCTATAAACGGTTGAGCAGCAACAACCGAAGAAACTGGAGATCTGTATTGCTGTCGGAGGGTGGATGTTTCCCAGCCCGTACATACCCACACGATAAAGGCTTGAGTATATCAGCCTGCATCTGATTCGGAGCTCGATTAATAGATCACTCCAGTCTGCGACCTAATGTTTTCCAGCTCACATTCCATGGTATCCGTAGAAGGCCCCTTCTTCACCATTGTACACTATATCTGTTCAATGCCGCGATGTTTTTACCGATGTCGTTACTTTGCCCATGTCCGATAAGCTGGAAGCTCTGGCTGCCACCCGGCTATCGACGCAACGCCCAGGATCGCCAACCACATTCCGATGGAAGTCAGCTCCAGACCCCAACCACTCAAGCCAAAGAACCACGCCACAAGCAGTCCAGCATGAATCAGTACGCAGGCGCCAAGGAAGATATCGAAATGCAAACGAGTCTGTTAGAAGTCAGCACGGAAAAGGATCAACTGCTTCCTCAAGCGGCGAGACGAGTCTTTTAGCATTCACAAAACCAGACGACTTACTATTCTGAAGTTCATGAGCGGTTTGTCGCCCTCAGCGTCGCCAATTATGGCTAGACAGGTTGCAGTGAACCAAAAGCCAAGCAAAGTGAGGAGACTGTAGATGACGATACCAACGATGCTCCCTTTGATCACAGCGGACAAGATGCTGAGCGCAGACATGCCTGTTCGAAGGGCAAGAATGGTAAGCATCGCCAGGTGCCTCACTCGTGCTTTTCCATCAGGCGTGTGGATGAGGCTGTACGAGGAAAGCGAAAAGAAGAAGAATTTACGCCAGCGCTGTTTCCATGGTGCTTGTGCTGATGATGGCGGTGCCGTGCGTTCTGGAAGGTCGTCTGGGAAATAGCCACCGTTGGCATAGAGGGTGCGCGACTGCTCAAGAGACGGTCTGTCCAAGCTGTCCATGTGTCGCATAGGGACACCTTCAGGATCTTGACCGGCGTACCGTATAGGGACTGTCTCTGCTTCATGCCCAGCGTATCGGCTCGGTGGTTGTTCGATGACTTGGGTCATGGTGGTGGTGGTGCTCATGGCGCCCTGAGAATCCCGAACCGCGAAAGCCAAGCCGGATGCTTGGTGCCAACCCAGGACAAGTGGTATCTATGCCCAAGATCAAAGAAGAGACGCAAGTAGACCCCAAGACCAGTCACGATTTTCTGAACGAGTGTTGTTGGCAGAATGGAGATGGGAAGCTCACGGCAGCGCGTTGCCCTGCGACGATTCTCTCTGAAAAAGTAGAGAGAGTAAAGACAACCAAGAATGAGGAGGAAGGATGAGTGACAGAAGCAAAGACCACCGGGGGAGTAATACCAAGAGCATACGGCTGAGCTGGGGGCGGTATGAGACAAAGTATGCATATGATTGTCGCTGAATCATCCCGATTCCAGCAACCTCACCTTGCATAGGGGCACTGACACACAGCGCGGTGGTGGCAGTGCCACTCATCCAATGAACCGGAGAGCTGGACTGGTACTCTCAACGACCTCACCCCAGATGCACGTGCCGGGGTGTTGGTGGACATCCAATCGGTAAGAAATGGACAAGTATTCTTGGAGTGATGCTTATTTTTACCCGCCCCCCACCGCCGTGTCTTGGGCGTATACCTTGCAATACTAGCCCAACAGGTCGAAAGGCGCTGAACATTAGGCAGGAGCGAGGCGTCGCTGTTTGCGGTAAATGTGCATGCAGCTAAGCGAAGAGAAGGCAACCGAAATTAATGGTGATGGGGGCTCAGACGGCGCAAGCGGTAGCCAGCGCCTTGTCAATGCACCTCTGGGGCGTAATCTCATCTGTGCATCCGGTCAGCCTCGACCGCGCGACGACGTATCTTTCCAACAAACCGTGATCAGGTGGAAGTTAATTCCTGCCGCATAGTGGCACACCCCGTCGGATCGTCTGCAGCAGCTATATGCGCACCTATTGTACAGTTGGGTACACAGCCACTCAATGGATTCGGGACCTGAGATCTTGAGAGTGACAACGGCGATTGTGTCCGCCTTCCACACCGCTGCCGATGCGATCGCTTTTGTCAAGGATCGCAAGGAAAAAAAGAAGCGAAAGAAGGACAAAGAAGTCGAGGAGCTGTTGGAGATAAGGATCCTCCATAAATCGCTCATCGAGGTCAGGCCTCTGTATGCCACCTATTCTGTCAGACCTAGAGTTGACTTGCGCAGGGCGGGACTAGGGTCCGCAAACACTGCGAGAGCAGAAATCAACAGTACAGACCCGCTTTTGAAGCTGGCGACGACATTTCAATACAAGCGCTGAAAGACGTGGTCATATCTCTCCAGACAGAAGTGATCCAACCGCTTCATGTTGCCCGCGCCGTTGAAAATGCTGCTCTTGACTTTACGGCTCTGCATGAATCTTCAGTCACAAACCGAAATGATGCGACTAAGGCCATGGACCAACTCTGCCAACGTATCATGGCAAGTACGCAATATCTTCCTCAACATGCTGCGTACAAGTTTGGAGCAGTAGGTCCTTCCAATATGAGCATGCAGTCCAGCTTTGCAAGTGTCCCAGTATCGGATCTCATTGATTCATATGACTTGCCTTCATCGCCTCCCTCTAGTGTAGGAAGCCCACCAATATCTAACGACCAGGCCACGATCTATCAACGGACCTTGAGCTTTCCGCAAGGGAATCAAGATTCAGGGCATGAAGCACTCACTCCGAAGGCACCACAAAAATCACCACTAGGATTCATCAGCGGTCAAGTGAGACCCACCAATAGTGACCCACCTGAAGACACTGCAGCCAGCTATCGCACTCTGGATGATTACCAGTTGGAGCGGAAGAGTTACTTCACCCCACAACTTACTGTCTCTAAGAGCGATAGAGGTTCAATTAGATTGCAGCCAGCACCTGTTCCTCCGACCAACGCTGTCCGCCATTCACAAGACACCCAAATCAGGAGCAGGGTCTCGTCGCTGACTGGACCACCCGCCTATCAACCACAAGAGAAGACTTCACAGTCTGAATGGAACTCTTCGGAGAGAGACAGGCAACAATATGGGGGTTATTTCGGCAGCGAAACGGAGACGTTGTCCATTCGCTCGAAGCCAGGCTCATCTAAACCAGTTTCATCTGTGTTCAGCGTCGAACAGGCAGAGCAGTCAAAGCGTGCTTCCAACGCCCCAGAAGTGGTTTCTGACTATACAAGTAACCCTCAGCTATTATCGCCCGAGTTCTCCGAAAAGTTCCCTAGTCCCCGTTTTGAGCCTGACTATAATGCGCGCCTGCAGTCTTTACAGCCAGGGCTGGAGAATATATGGACCCCATTAACACGACCCGCAATGCACAATCGATACCACGGTTTCTGCAAAGGCGCGTGGCAGATTCGAAAAGCCGTAAGATATGCTTCCAAGGCTGTGTATAGCTCCTATAGACTGACTACGGTTCAAATAGGTTCACGAAGGCCTGGAAGTTCAGGTCACGCCTGCTTTAAAGGAGCCTGTGTTGCATTGGAGCTGCAAGGAATGCAAGTTCAAATCAAGAGCCCCAAATGCCGACACTCTTCCAGATGAGGTTATGTCGAACCAGAAATACAACGTCCGTTTTCGATGGTTATTCCTTGCTAAATCCCACCGAAGCGCAGATGTTTCGATCGATGTCCTAGAGAACTATAAGTATGGGTGTATCTTCTGCGCAGCCGAAGGCAAGACGACTGCTGTCCACGACAAGCTCGATCATCTTATGGTTCACATTGTGTCAAAGCACAAACCAATTACCATGACACCCGACATAAGAGCAAAAACCAAGTGCGTGGTAGGCAACGTGGCGCATCATCTGGAGGACTGGGATATCCATGTTCCCGACTCTCCACAGAAAGGGTCGGGCGTTGCGACTGACCAGTTTCTTATTTCAGCCTCGAAATTCTTCTCTCGGAAGAAAGGAAAGCATTAGCGGACATTGAGCATATCCAAATTCTTGTATCTATTTTTATTGACAATTGGTGTTCAAAACATCATCATACCGCGAAAGCTCACTTCGAGGGGACTGGCATGACGTACAAGAGCCTGTGGAGGTGCGGGGCCGGTTTTGCGCGTGCGATCTATTCCCGAATGCAGTAGGCTACTCGTTGCCTTTCATGATTCTACGAGGCTGATCTTCAGTATTTACGGTCCACGAAAGTAAGCCCTGGCCACGTCTCCCACGTTGCAGACAACAAGGCAGGCTCATCTTGTCCACATCCGGAAATCTTCTTGTTGCTGAACATCCTCGGCGATCTAGCTGCACCAGGTTATTACGGCGTGGTGGCTTGGTCCCTTTCGCACGGATTGCATGCAGTTGTTTTTGGGTTTGACAACCTTGCCATTGCAGACGGCCCTAGCGGCCCGCTAATGAACGGTTGCGTGTACCGTAGGCACTTTGCCCATAACGGACCAGCGCTTACTGTCAGTACTCTGTTTCCTTGATCCACATCTGAAATATAAGCAACTTTTCCCCGTATACAAGGCGGGTAAGCCGTCCTGGAGACTCCAGCCCCCTCTTCTGGCCCCAATCGTTCGAAAGGTCTGCATTTTAATGCGCCTGTGCTGGACGCTGATTAAGTGGTGATAAACGAGTCCGAAGGATTAGGAAATTTAGCGTGTGATGTCCGAGCCGTCCTTGTCACGCAAGGTCGTATTTTGCCGGGGTGATCACACGAGAGGCGTAGTTGATGCGGTCGTGTACACCAGTGAGCAGGGTCCAATGCAGGCGTTTGCGCTGACGGTGCCTCAGGATTAGCAGCGCCTGAAAAGGGGCCAAAGGCAAACCCCCAACTCCTTGGCAAAGGCTTCTCCAATTAGGCTTTGATGGGTTTTTGGAATATGGTGTTCACCTCCTCTCCGAGGTCACGTTGGCTGCATGGCTTACGGCCTTCTCCCTGACTACATGTACCTCAACTTCGTACACTCTTTTTCGCGGCCGCTGTTCTTTTTCCTTGGATAATCTTTTTTTAGTCACCCCTTTGACCTCAATAGTCAATCCTGGACGTGGTCAAAGGTTTTCCATCGCGTCGCATAAGGCTTTGAAGGCATTAGTTCCAACCAGGTGGATAGCTTTCATCATGAGCGTAACAACTACAACGGCAGTGGTCACCTCTGTGGTGACCACCACGGCGACACCGACCACGCACAAGTCGACTGGAAGTGAATCGATTCTAGACGGCTATGACCCGTCCGAGTACATGCCCAGCAATCCTGTACGTATCGAGCTATCACCCATCGTCCTACAACGTGTAGTTAATATGTTATCGTCCTAGATCATGCTTTTCATGATTCAGGCTATCATTATCCTCCTAGTCTGTCGCGCCATGCACTTCCCTCTAGGTTACCTGCGGCAGCCACGTGTGGTCGGCGAGGTCCTGGGCGGTATCATTCTCGGTCCTTCTGTCATCGGACGTATACCAGGTTTCACAGATACCGTGTTTCCGAAAGAATCGATTCCCATTCTAAGCAACGTAGCCAATTTGGGACTTGTGCTATTCCTGTTTATCATTGGGCTGGAGGTCGACATGAGGGTATTTTTCAGCAACTGGAAGATCGCAATCAGTGTCGCGGCGGCAGGCATGACGTTTCCTTTTGCATTGGGCTGCGCAATCGCCCATGGACTGTATCATCAGTTCTCGAGCGAGCCAGGAACGGTACCAATCGCGTACGGAACATTTGTAAGCTTCCAGCGACACAGTAGGCTTTGAACGCTTTCTGACTCGGTACCAGTTGCTTTTCATTGGAGTCGCTATGTCTATCACGGTATGCCAACTACGGAAACCGCAAGCAAGCAAGAACAATCGCGCTAACTTCTTAGTGCAGGCTTTCCCGGTGCTTTGCCGTATCTTGACAGAGCTCAAACTCTTGGGATCTTCCGTTGGCATCATCACCCTCGCCTCGGGTGTTGGCGACGATGTGGTTGGGTGGGTTCTCCTGGCCCTTTGCGTGGCCCTTGTCAACGCTGCAAACGGTCTCACTGCCCTCTACATTATTCTCGTGACTGTCGCATACGCTCTCTTCCTATTTTTCGGAGTTCGCCCGGGCTTCATGTGGGTACTCCGCCGCACGCACTCTCTTCAAGACGGCCCAACTCAAGGTGTCATGGTACTCACAGTTCTCATGGTAAGACGACCCGAAATTTGACAAGCGATGATCTGACTCATGCATTCAGATGCTCGGCAGTGCCTTCTTCACTGGTGCAATCGGTGTTCACCCCATCTTCGGAGCTTTCCTTGCAGGTCTCATCTGTCCTCACGAAGGAGGCTTCGCGATCAAAGTCACGGAAAAGATAGAAGACTTGATGGGAGCTCTTTTCCTGCCTCTATACTTCACCCTTTCAGGCCTTAACACCAACCTCGGACTGCTCAACAACGGCATCACATGGGGATATCTGATCGCGGTGACGATTATCGCATTCACTGCGAAGTTTGTTGGATGCGCTTGTGCTGCGAGAATTAATGGGATGGTATGGAGGGAGAGCTTTTCGATTGGAAGTTTGATGGCATGTAAGGGGCTGGTGGAGCTGATTGTGCTGAACATCGGGTTGCAAGCGAAGATTCTGAGTACTCGAGTCTTCACAGTGGTGAGTAATACCCTATCGATCGTTCTTCTTTAGATTGTGCGAGGGTTGCAAATACTTACCATCTGATAGTTTGTTGTCATGGCGCTCATCACAACCTTCGCTACCACCCCACTCGCTTCGGCACTCTATCCGCCATGGTATCAGAAGAAAATCGAGGCATGGAAGCGTGGCGAAATCGACTGGGACACGGGAAAGCCTCTGAAAGATGGCAAACCTGACCTGGATCACGATGTTGAGATGAAACGGCAAAGAAGAGGACCATCAGAGATCCGAAGCATGCTAATATACCTTAGACTTGACAACATGTGAGTCTCTTCATTAACAAAGCTTCGATCCAGGAACTTTAGCTGACGGTTTATCCCACGCTCTAGGCCCAACACTCTCGCTTTTGCATCGCTTTTCGGCATGAAAACTGGTGATTCTAAGACTAAGATACATCCGCGGCGCGAAGATAAGGAGAACCGACCACAATCTTCAGATGACTCACGATCCATGGTAAGTCATCACGAAAGCGGCACAAAGTGCTTGCGTGCTATTGAAAAAGCTTCTGTCCCTACCCAGGCTACATATAAGGTGCTATGCTTACCTTTCCCTTTAGGTACAAATTCACGGCGTCCGCATAGTACAACTGACAGCGCGATTGGGTTCTGTCATGACTTCACACGAAGTCAGTGAGCTGTCGTCTTTCGATCCTGTTCTTAACGCATTCCGTGTTCTTGGACAACTCTATAATCTCGCAGTTTCAGGAGAAGTCGCAGTTGTGCCCGAAGACTCTTACGCGGAAACGCTAGTGAATCGCGCCCAGGACGAACAGTCAGACCTCCTCCTTCTACCATGGACCGAGACGGGGAGCTTGAGCGAGTCTCCTATGGTCTCTAAAAACACCATGGAGTACAAGCTCCGCAGCGACGCGTACACGGCTTTCATCGCGGAAGCCCTCAACACCGCTACGTGCACTACCGCTGTATTCGTTAATCGCGCATTCAGCGGAAGCCTCGAACAGAGTCCCCTGGCCCTCACTCGCCGCATGATTGCCAAGGGCGAACGAAAGACCCAGCGAGACCAGGTTGCAGTGAGTGACAGGAGCCATCACTTATTTGTGCCGTTCTTTGGTGGTACAGATGGGCAAGCCGCAGCGGGGCTGGCATTGCAACTAGCAGAGAATGACGAAATTACCCTCACGATGGTGCATTATCAGATACGGCACGAGGGCACCTCGAGCTCTGATGCAATCGTGCGCGACGAAGGATTGTACACAAGTGACGGTAAAATGAGAGTGTCGACCTCCGCCCCTACTGATGATGACTTTTTTGTCGCGTTGCAACACTCACTACCGCCAGCGATCAGACCGCGGGTCACCTTCCGCACGGTCATTTCTTACGATCCTGTGGAAGATGCTGTGAAGGATGCACGAATCGAGATGGGTCAGCAAGGGAATGGAGGTGATCTCATTTTGTTAGGACGGAATGCGGATTTGATTGAGTCGCATTCGACGTGCTTGGGCTTGGTGGCTGATATTCTGCTCGAGCAAGATGTCAAAGCGAGTCTCTTGGTCGTGCAAGCAAGCAAGGAATGAGCGCGGCGTATACTCTGTTAATGTTTAGTGTGCGGAACGGCTTCCAAGACGTTTTTCATTGGCTGTTACCCTTTTCCTTGAGTTCATAGAGACCAAACCGCACCGTCAGAGACCCATTCACTATACAATAGCGGTTGAGCGTATCATGGTTGACATGTCAAAGCTATCTAGTTGTGTAATCATGTGCGTACATCTGGGTCATGCGCCAAACGTGACGCTGAACGTGACGCTGAACGTGACGCTGTTGTCCTTCACGATATTTGATGGTCCTAGTCAATGGAACTATTAAATGCTAACCAACAAATACTAATCGAACAAATAAGCAAAAACTACATCTACGGTTTCTTGTTAAAGCATGCGCAAGCGACTGTGCTTGGTAATTGTCTGGATACGATAAGGCATCACATTGTGTGCTGAGTTCGACAAGGATCATCTGCACCCTCCTGTCTGCAATGACAATGAAGAACACAGCTAATTATTCCAGCTTAGTAAGGGACTACACCACGTTTTCAGAGGGAAATTTGATATATCTAGCAGCTTCGTTCTGTGTTTGGATTACTCTTACATTATAATCTCGAATGGTACACGTAGACGTGTCGATTAGTTCAAATTAATACTCTAAGACTCACACAATATACGTCTTGCAGCATTTGGGTCAAGAACTTACTCCACATGGGCACAAACCTTCACCCACCAGGCTCAGATGGAATATACCTGGGCCAGATAATTTAATCAGCTCTGAATTATCGGCCATATACGACCAGTATCATAACGATAAATGGCTGGATTGTAAATGCACTGGTACTAGCAAAGAAGGTGGCTGTACTTTGTTTAACTGCTTGCTCTTCAATCTTGTAACAGGGGAACTGATGAAGCAAAAGAGTTTGAAACTGGAAGCTACGAAAGGTGCTGAGTCAAGTAAATCGAATTTGGCAACTAGCTCATCCAAGAATTTGGAGACATACCAATGAGCATTGTTCGCGGATCCTTTTCAGTATGATTGAAGATGAGTTAAATTCATGCACTGCTCAAACATCAGCACAGTCTATCAGTTGCACGGTTTACACGTTTAATTGCACTTTCCTTGGGCACATAATGTAGTAGCTAGCTAGCTATACTGTGCAATGCTCATTGAGTTAGTGCCGCATCTCGTATCACCACCTAAGCTTACCTCTCCATTGTCCCCGCCGTCGCTCACAACTATCCTTTTCTCAGGAAGGCGAAGATACAACTGCAACTGCATCCCACAATACCCTGGTCAGAGCCCTTGACAGTGATCAGCATAACCCTCATGATTGTTGGTGGAGAGAACGACTGGTACATCATAATGGGTATGAGTATGTCATCACCGTGGGTTCTCATAGCATACTTTACATTAGTGTCTTAGGTTGCACATGTAATAAACGCCAAACCATTCATTCCAGATACAACCAGGACCGTAGCCAAAATATTGAACAGGCAAACTGGAAGTTGACAGACAGAAGACTGTAGTATCGAATAATTAGTTTTTCTGCTCAAAACGTCGAAAATATTTTAAGCATGATGGCGAGTCCGAATTGCTCATGAAATGGATTTTGTTTAAGCACGGACAAACACAAGAGCAATAATGAATGTCATGAGAGGGGATCCAGCCTCACATACAGCAGCAGTAGCAGCGATATCTTGAATCGTTGGTCGACCAGCACATGGTCGTTGTGAAAATACCAATCAATGTAGTCATCCTTTACACCATCCTTATAGAGGACCTACGACGAAACTGACTCCAAAGATTGGGTTCTCAGGAGTAAGAAGAAAGTTAAATCGCAACAAGCGATAACCACCGGCACCGGTAAGAACGATGTGGCCTAAGCAATTTGTTCTATGGATGATTCACTACGATCCTTTTCCAATCACTTATCTTCAGGATGTGTTTTGGTTGACGATGCCTATTATCATGGTGCAGGTTCTCGATGTTCGATGTTCGACGTTCGATATTCGATGTTTCTATCTTGATACACCCACCCATGTGTGGGCCCACTAGCGTTTCGAAACGCATTGATCCCGTTTCGCGTAAATTAGCTCTGTCACCCTTTAAGCCGAACTCACATGAGTTTTCGATGACTGCCCGTGGTGTAAGGCCACTAGAGGTTATATTTGTGACGCGCTTTCGCTCTTCTCGGCTCTGTCACTATTTTTCGTTCGTTGGCATAAAATCAAACAGTTTTGTCCACTAGTGCGAAACACGGAGAAGCTACCGCAGTCATCTCGACAGCAAGAAGGGACGTTATGCGGCTCAAGATCAATTTCCCCTACCTGACTCACCCCGCAGTCCCTTGGTCTCGACCATGAGCCTCGATCTGCAATCCCTTTTAGCCATGTCATCCACCTTAAGCCCGACCCTAATCGGGACAGCAGGTAAAGGCTAACGTATACACAAACGGAATTTCCGGGTTTTAATATACCATCGGCTATTGCCGCATGTTAGGTGCTCCCCGGTCGGCTGCGATATGCACCCCAGGATCTGATCGCTTGTCCCCACAAAATATAGTCCCGATCCCTGTACATTTCGACTCGTGAGGCTGCGAATAGATTGCACCCAACGGATGAAAGGACTGAGCCATGGCTAATCCCCTGTTTAGCTCGCACAACGCAGTACCATCTCCACCGGTGGGATTAAGAGTGTTTTAGACTATGTGCTATTTTGCCTAAAGACCGGAGGGAAATGGTTCGAAGCTTGACTCGACGTCGTCTTTATAGGCATCACAAATCACGCTCGAATTCGATTTTGTCACGACATAGCAGGTTAACGACGACAATCATAACAAGCCAAAAATTATCGCTCGACCGCTAGAATGAAGTTCACCGTCGCTGCCCTTTCCCTGGCTACTATCGCGGCCGCGAATCCCGTAGAGCCGCGCCAATCCTGCCCAAAAGTCTACGTCTTCGGTGCCCGTGAAACAACAGTTGGCCCTGGCTTCGGCACTGCTGGCGGGCTTGTCAACCAAGTTGTCGCTGCATACCCCGGGACCGGCTCTGAAGCCATCGTCTACCCAGCCTGCGGTGGTCAATCCTCCTGCGGAGGAGTCAGCTATGAAAATTCTGCTACTCAAGGAACCGCTGCCGTGGTCAAGGCTGTGACCTCATACAACCAGAAATGCCCTAGCACGCAGATCGTGCTTATTGGTTACTCTCAGGTAAGTTACCTATGCTCTCAAAAAGCTGTATACAATACGAGTTTTGTCTAACGTGAATGTGAAAAGGGTGGTCAAATTATGGACAATGCTCTTTGCGGTGGCGCTGGCTCTACTCTCACTGGCAACGCTCTCGCCGCCGTCAAGGCCGCTATCTTCATGGGCGATCCTCACAACCGTGCCGGCCTCCCATACAACGTCGGTACCTGCACTGCTCAAGGTTTTGCTGCCCGTCCTGCAGGCTTCCAATGCTCGCCTGCCAGCACGAGTATCATCAAGAGCTACTGCGACTCCACTGACCCCTACTGCTGTACCGGAAACGACGCCAATTCGCACCAACAATACGTCAACAAGTACGGCTCACAAGCTTTGTCGTTCATCAAGAGCAAGATCACTGCATAGGTGCGCTCTTGGAAAAGCATGTTGCCGACAAAATGGAGCATCACTTAAATATTCAAGTAATATATGATTCAACCATTAGCGTTTTGAAGATAAATTCCTCTGCATGCTTTGCGACAGTGTATGTGAATCGTTCGCGAACAGGATTGCAGAGCCCATGATCGCGTGATGGCTGTCGACCGCAGGAGTCACAACGGGTAACTTTCTTTAGGCATTCTAATCATGCACAAAATACAGTATTCTAACCTCGCTATGTTCTAGTAAGGTTAAAAACTCCATTTTGGGGAATGTTTTGCACAGAGCCCACTGGTAGTCGCCAACAAGGACGAAAGAAAACGTAGGCATCTGACCTGATACATGCTGCAACCCAAACATCACTCGCTTGAAAAAACACCTGCCATATCGTGGATGGTGTTTCGATGAAGGTTTTTGTTTGGCGAATTATCCCCTTGTTTGCAGAAGAAAAGACTGATTCTCGTATGCCCCACGTTGTCATCGTTCAATCTAAGATGTTACGAAAAAATTGATAATCGTCGTCATCACTTTCAAGACACGACGACTGACGATTTGAAAGGTATTATAAGTTAAGGGCGTGACAAGCTACACTTTTCGGTTTCCCTCCCGGTTACGGAGAGTGACCACAAACTTTCCTGAGGAGAATCGTACTGGTTTGCTCCAACACGCAAGTGCTTACGAGTCCGCACAATAGCCACAGAAATCCGTACTGAGATGCGCAGGCACGCAGCATCTACGACTGAGGTAGGATTGCCATATGTTCAAGACCTCGCGGCGCGAATCGAGGTCAGCCGCACTAGGCGATGCCATGTTTGTCATTGTCGCGGGTCGTTTCCCTACACTTTGGTGTCTTTAAGCTTGGGAATGACTCAGGATGGAGCCTATGCTGTATTTCGCACGCAGAGTTCATGCTTGCCGTATGACGCTAAAGCTCCCATCGCCCATCACCGGTGCTTCTCCATCCATTTCCAGGTATCACGTCTTCCGAATCTTGGGGTTTGAAGCAGGATGACGGGCTCAAATTCGCCCGAGGAATCGAAGCGGAAGGCGTGGCTAGTGAACCATCCAGGCGACTGTGCACTCATCTGACTCGACTTTGCGCAAATAGCACACTGCTTTCCCAAGCTCAAGTTAACCGTTGTTTCGACAGTTCCTCTATTGCAAACCTTAGTGCTTGTGATAATATCTATCAAACACATCTATATCTCATAAGCCCAGCGTGCCGTGCAGAATTCCGTTGTGCAAGACCCTCGCTTCGTCTGGGTGCACACAGTTAGACTAGACCTCATCTTTCGACTGAACGACTATGAGACGATCGAGAGCATTATCGGACCTCGTTACTACCACGTGATTACATAGGCACCAGGGAGCATCTGGACGCGTCGGGGGGGGGGGGGGGGGGGGGGGGGGGGGGNNCCCCCCCCCCCCCCCCCCCCACCCTCTACCCAAACCTCATATCGCCACCTTGAATAGCTCTCCAACCCGCCAGAATGGCCCCAGAAAAACGCCTCATCACTCGGGCGAAGGTCATTGAAACCTTGAACAAGCTACCTGCCCCCAAATCCGCCTTCTTCACCTCACTCCTTGTCGACAGCAAGATCACCCCTCTGAAGAGTGCGTCAGCTCCAACAGGCCGAAGGGACTTGAAACAAATCTTCCGGACGAATGGCAGCGACTTCCCCGAGGCCCTCAAGAAGTATTCTTCACTCAGAAACCGGCTCGCGGTGAACGACTTGAAGGACATCTTGACGGCCGACTTGCAGGCCGCAGGGCCCGATGCAGGGGGGCATTTCGTGTCGACTGCGAGCTGGGGAAACAACGGCGACGACGACGGTAGCGACGGTGAGATAGACGAAGGCGCCGCGGCCCAGCACGTCGTCAACAACATCGACAACCCGACCTTCCAGAGCCTGGGCTACATCCACCGGCTTCCGTCTCGCACGCTGCACGACCTCGCGCTGCCCGCCATGACCCAAATGTCCACCCAACTGGGCGCAATGCACACCGAGAACTTTACCTGCAGCATCATTCCCCACGGCACCATCGTCGGCCTAGAATTCAGCGCCGAAACGCACACCTTCAGCACCCTGCTCAGGGGCGAAATGGCCTGGATCATCTGGCCGCCGACACACAACAACCTGGCCGCACTGCAGCAGTACTACATCGACAAGGCGACGGGAGCGGCACAAGATCCTATGGGCCTGGCGACCCACCTCGAACACGGCATCGTCTTCGGGCACAAGGCGGGCGACGGCCTGAGCCTCCCGCCCTTCTGCATAGCCATGGGCGTCGCGACGCGCACCGCCGTCCTCGGCACGTACCGCGTCACGCACATATCCAGCTTTCTCCAATCGCTGCGCGTGATCCCGGTGTACGAGGCGTGGTTCCGCAGCGAGGCCTCAGGCGAACGTCTGGGTCGCGCGTATACTGATCGTCTGCCCAACAACGTGAAGCGCATCTTCTGGGGTGATTTCGATTCGTATGGGCCGGGACAGTTCATGCATAATCTGCATGTGCGGGGTCCGATGAATGAGCTGGTGGGCATGTGGGGTGGGGTTAAGAATGATGTTCTTAGGCTGTTGGATCAGGATGGGAGGGAGGCTTTAAGGGACGTCTGGGTGGGGGTCTTGGATACGTTGTGTGAGACGCAGTGTGTGATTTGTGAGCATACATACGACCCTAAGGAGTCGGATGTGGAGCGGCACTTTGACGGGACGCATTGGGTGGAGTCTGAGTCTGGATTGGAGGCTGGTGTGAATGTGCAATCTAGTGAGGGTGTGGTGCAGGAAGGGCAGGACGGTGATGTGGATATGGGGGGTGCATCTCGAGAGGATGACGGAGAAGGATACAGCGGTCCAGGATACAGCGGTCCAGGATACACTGGCCCAGAGCACAGCGGCGTCTACAAGCCTACGTGGAATCCTTCCCAAGGACATACTAATTTAGGATCCAGCGGCATCCACGAGCCCGACGGAGCGCTAGAGCCGTACACGCACACCCAACACGATCTCGAATCCGCGGCGCAGCAAGCTCTTCAGCACATGGGTATTCCTCCTCAAGAACATGCCGGTCCAGAACAAGGTGGCGCATACGAGTTTGACGGAGCGTCGATCTGTACGTTGCAATATGGCTTTCGAGGCGTAGCGGAGGAAGCTGCTGGGTGCCTGTGGAACCCTTCACAAGGAGACGACGGCCGAGTATATCCTGATCAAGACCACGGCGGAGCACACGAGCCCGGCGGAGCTATGGTCCCGCTGATGGACGAGTGCCTCCTTGATCCCTGGTTGCGGGGTCTATGATGCCATTTCGGTGAGTACGTTTGGCTGGGGGATGGAGGTGTTGATGTCAATACGACTTGGCGATGGAAAGGGTGTTGAAATGGAAGAAGACACGTGGATTGGTATGCAATCGAGCGAAACTGGAAATGGAGAAAGGGAGATTTGTTGAGTCTTTTGCCGGTTCACGGCGACGGTATTCAGATTGAGTGTAGATAAAAGTAACAAAATATGGGATAGACAGTGGAGATGGACGTTATGAAAAGTGCGGGCTTTGCTACGGTGTACTGGAATGTTGGGAAGGGCTTCGTGATAAGTAGGCTGAGTGCTTCGGGTGGAGAGATTGATTGCTACGAATGCTTGCTTTTAACAAAGGGTCTTTGAGTCACGATCGGTGATGCACGGAGGCGAGAAGTATGAAGTGAAGTGGAAGAGGTTTGAGGCGTAGGATCGGGATGACGTCCACCTCCGACACGCTAGTCGGCGCACTCGGTTCCGCGTAGTGGTCGCATCCATCCCACCTACATCTCGCCAGACAACACGAGAAGTATCCACAAACTGTTTCTCAGAACACAACCTGACGTTGCTTGAGTTCAAAAACTTCTCTTTGCAGCTATCGATTATCCAAACCGTACATCACCATGCCAGACCCCGCGCAGCCGTCCATGGCGAACGTTGCGACCGCCTGCGCCATTATCGGCCTCTTAACCGGATATCTGCTCGGACAGGCGAAGTCGCTCGGTCTTTTTGGCGGCAGCCCCATTTCAGTGCCCCCAGTGCATCAGGAAAAGGCAGCGGAATCGGATGAGTCGAGCGACGAAGATGACAGCGCACCAAGCGAGTTTCCCGGCCACAGCGAAGAGTGCAAGCTTGTGCTTGTCGTGCGGACAGATCTGGGGATGACCAAGGGTACATTCTGCTACTGCCCTTCCTTCTCTTCTCCGTCCCATCACTGACAAACGTACACAGGCAAGATCGGAGCCCAGTGCGGCCATGCGACGCTCGCGTGCTACAAGCAGTTTCTCCGGCGGTCACCCAACTCTGCGGTCTTGAAGCGATGGGAGCGCAGCGGGCAGATGAAGGTCGCGCTGCAGGTCAAGAGCGAGGAGGAGCTCGAGGTGCTGCAGGCGCAGGCCCTGAGCTTGGGACTGGTTGCGCAGGTCATACACGATGCGGGACGGACGCAGATTGCGAGTGGGAGCGCAACCGTGCTGGGGATCGGTCCTGCACCGAAGGGCGTCATAGACCAGGTGACGGGCAACCTGAAGCTGCTATGAGAGGAATGCACGGCAGATGAAGGGCGTGCAGGCATGGCATCGCCGTTCGCAGACAGGGCACAGCAAAGACGAGGGACTCGCACGGAAAGATGTAGGCAACTGGGTTATTCCCAAGCATCAACGGCCGACGGCCTAGCATAAGGGAGTAGGAATCAGTGGCCCTGGCAGCGCCTTCCACCGAGCTCAAACGTTGCCGCGAACTCAGGCTTCCAACGGTACCGACTCGCTCTCAGACCTGTCGGCCGGAAATCGACATCATGAAGGGATGGCTCCTTGTGGCGGACGAACTGCCAGCGCGTCGACCGAACACGCCCCGGAGGGCGGACGGGAACGCTGGCACAGGTCGTTGAGGGGAAAAGAGAGGACGGCTGCTGTAGAAATTTATTTGTAGTCGCGCAATCTTGGCGCGCTAGTGAAAAGCGCGGGCCAGGTGCGGTGACCGCGTTTGGTGCCTCGCCGAGTGAATGAAGTCCAACACCGTCGCCCATTGCATCCGCCATCGTCCGTCGTTGCATCGATCGTGTACACACGCCTAGATAATCGCCTGCTTTTGGTCACGAGTGATTGTTCATTGTCCTGCCGCACCCCGCCTGCCGCGCCACCACCGTTCGCCATGGCGGACCTCTCCATCGAGGAGGCGAACAAGATCCGCCTGTCCATGGGCCTGGCCCCGCTGCCTGTCCCCGGCGCAGCAGCTCCCTCCGGCCCGGCCTTTAAGCAAGCACAGGCGACCGACGACCCCGATGAAGAGCCCGCAAGCACCATCGAATCGCGCGAGGCCGCCGGCTTCGACAACTGGAAGAGGCTGCAGGATGAGGCAGCGGCGAAGAAGAAGCGCGAGGAGCGGCTGGCGGCGATCAAGAAGGAGCGCGAGAAGGCAGCGCGCTTTGCGAAACTCGAAGGAAAGGGCCTGGCCGATGCAGGCGAGGATGAAGACGACATGGCCTGGCTCAAGGGCTCCAAGAAGCGCCAGAAGAAAATCGCAAAGGCAGAGCAGATGCAGAAGGAGCTGGAAGAGCGCGAGCGCCAGGCCAGGGAGGCGCTGCAGTACACAGAGGCTGACCTGGCTGGCGTCAGGGTTGGGCACGAGGTCGATCAGTTCGAGGATGGCGAGGACCAGGTTTTGGTGCTCAAAGATACCGCCGTCGACGCGGAAGACGATGACGAGCTGGAAGCTGTTGCGCTGAAGGAGCAGGAGCGTCTGCAGGAGAAGCTCGACTCCAAGAAGCGGAAACGCGCATACGACCCGAACGACGATGGCCAGAAGTCCATTCTCGCCCAGTATGACGAAGAGATCGAGGGCAAGAAGCGAAATGCCTTCACGCTCGACGGGCAAGGAAGGACCGTCGAACAGGCGCAAGCAGAAGCTGCGGGCGCCACCAAGCCCAAGAGAGTTGCCATCAGTCTCGATATCCTCCAAGAGGACACCCCGGTAAACGACTACATGGACATCTCCGAGGTGAAGATGAAGAAGCCAAAGAAGAAAAAGTCCAAGTCGTCCAAGAGAAAGCGTATTGAAGACGACGAAGACATGTTTGCCATACCAGCGGAGCAAGCCGACGAGATGGATGTGGATGAATCAGAAACCAAAGTCGCACCAAAAAAGGCAAAGAAGAACCTCTTCGACGAATCTTTCGTGGACGACGACGATCTCCAAGCGCAGCTCGCCGCTCAACGTCGACAGGCACTGAAGAAACGAAAGAAGATGCGCCCAGAAGACCTGGCCCGGCAACTTCGCGAAGAGGCAACATCAGCACCACAGACGCCTGGCGAAGTGGTGGATTCGACAGAGCTGGCCGAGGAAGACGCAGGAGCTCTCATCATCGATGAGACCACTGAATTTGTGCACAACCTCGGTGCTAATGCTGAGGATGAAGATGAGGAGGCTCGAAGACGACAGCAACGCAAGACCAGCCACGTCTCTAACGGAGTCGACTCCCCGACAGTTCAAGTAGACGATGAAGGCGACGTCGACATGGCTCAATCCTACGCAGAAGCTGCAGAAGCCGAAGAACGGAGTACATCTCGGGCCAAATCAGCCGACCTCACGGGAACTGGTCTCGACGATGAGAAACTGGTCAGCGGTGGTATTGGTGCCACGCTGGCACTTCTCAAACAGCGCGGCCTTGTCACGTCCTCGGATAGCGGCGACAAGAACGCGCTCTACCGCGAACGCCAACAGTTCCTCGCGGACAAACTCCGGGCCGAAGAAGAAGCAGAGCGACAGCGCAGAGAAGAGCGCGAGCGTGAGCGCAACTCTGCCCGCTGGCAGAACATGTCTGCGCGCGACCGCGAGGAGATGAATCGTAGGGCCAACGCCGACGCCGAGAAGCAAGTCGCTCGCAAGCTGGCAGATATCTACAACAAGGAGTACAAGCCGACGTTCCAGCTCACGCACACGGATGAGCACGGCAGGCAGCTAAACGAGAAAGAAGCATTCAAGCTGCTTAGCCATCAGTTCCACGGCAAGGGCAGCGGGAACACGAAGACGAAGAAGCACCTCGACAAGATCGATCAGGAGAAGCGGAAGATCGCAGAGCACTCTTTGGACACGAGGGCCGGTGGTTTGAGTAACGCGCAGGATCAGCAGGCGAAGAAGAACAAGTTTGCCGGTGTGCGACTCCAGTAGACGCCTCGCTGTTCGTAAGCGCGGCTGTTGGTGCATTGCATGGTGAACACGGCGTTTCCAAAGGTCAGTTACGCCTGTATTCTTAGTCAAGCAGTTATTAATGGAAATATCTATCTCAGACTAGGTCCGAGCCCTCGCGTCAGTGATGGTATGTAGTTGATGTGTTTGCTGGCTGACATACAGATTCGCCTTCACTCAGTGCATACGCCGAAGTTTACGTTACACCTCCCCGGGTCATGTAGTCGTCTTTGCCGCTAACATATTCGCTTCGCCTTCCCTCTCACAGCTGAAGTCCAAATCCCAAATCCCAATCAAACTCCTCATTTTGTAGTTGTAGTCGTAGTCATCTCTCAAAGGCCAAGTACACCCCCTTTCCTTCGTTTCCCTTCCATACTTCACTCCTTCCCTTCTTTCTTCCATGCCAACCTACTTCCATCCATCTCTCCCCCTCTAAAATAGACGCTCTAAAACCCAAAACCCACCCCATTCCTTCCCTTCCCTTCTACCGTCAATCACCCACCCATCTCCCTTTTCCTCTCTCTCTCATGTGTGAAAATCCCCAGTGCAATAGAACTAGTGTATACCACTCTTCCCACGGCACGCTACTTTCCGTATCCAAAAAGCATATGCTACGTCGCGGTGTTTCGACACGTGAGATCAAGAATCCAAGCTCCAGAGAAAGTGTTTTGTTTTTGGGTTTTGTCCCTGATGCAATGGCGCATGAGAGTAGATCGGGAACTCGCACGTAATGGCTCACGCGCGGTTTTCTACTTTCTTTGTAGATCATAGCGTGGCTGTGGGTGTTCGGAGAGTTGTGTAGAGTTTTTTTTTTGTGTTTACTGGGTGTAATGGTATCCCGTCGAGCTGTGGGTGCGACGAGCATCGCCAAGTTCCTGAACGGGCTGGAGAGGAAACAGTGCCGTGAGAGGGTGCCCTCGAGGTTTGAACATGTCTACCAGGCTGAATTGCGCAGCCAGCGGGCTGGTGCGGGGTCGATGTCGTCTTCACTGTCTTCGCCATCAACGACTTCACCCACCTGCGTAGCCAACACAGACTCGCCAGTCTCAATGAACAACGCCTACTTGCTGTCAATAGGCTCGCCTGCTATCTCCTCCGCGCCTAGCCACGTAGCCGGCACCTGGCTCGCTTGATATGTGTCCGAGGCTGCCTTTTCAAGCCCGAGCTCCCACTCCACTGCGCGCAACATCTGCTCCACCTGCTTGTAACTGACTTCGTTGAGGATGAGGAACAGGAAGCCCATGCCGAGGCTTTCGGCGCCATAGCACCAACGGGCTGCTCAATTTAGGCGTACCTTTAATGCGTCCCGCACGGACTTGGGAGGCGAGTTGGGCGCAGGATCACCACAATAAGAAATACGATAGCACGCAGCACTCCATGCAAGATTCAAGATATAAAGACAAGTTCATCTACTACTACATGCACCCATGCCCTGGAAGTCTTGATTCCAAGAAAAGAATAGAGTTATACGCCTTATACTCTAGAGCAAGAATGGATTATTCCGGGCTCTGCAAAAACATACATTTGCCAATGCTAAGAAGAGCTATCCCGACTTGTGCAACTTTCATACGTCCATGCTACGTGTGAAGTTAGCTTTCATAGAGGCTGCAAATATAAGGTGTAAGTACATACTCGGCTAGCTCGACGTCTTCGTCCCCAGTTCCTCCACTGGAGCTAGCGGCGTCTTCTTCGTCAGTATTGGGCTCAGAGCTGCGCCGTTCTTCTTGAGTGTGTTGCTCGCGGGAGAATGTGGCCCATGTGAGATAAAGCATTACACCAGCTATCGGAAGTCCTATGGCCGTGATAGCTACGTTCGCTGCCTGGAATGGTGCTGGCTTGTTCGTATTGCCGGTTAAGAAAGTTGGTTGTGCTAGAGTTGGTGTCGTGGTGATGTTCGTGGTGATGGAAGAAGAGCTGCGGTGGGACGAGGATGGTTCTCCTAGGACCGGAGGGTGTGTAAACACCGGTGGGAACGATGATTTTGTGTTGTACGGCTGCAAACTAGTTTCCTTTTCATTCGGAAATAAGACGGCATTTGTAGAGTCTACTTGAATGTAGGTTAAGCTGGCAGAGGTAGCCGTGATTGGGAAAGGTACCGTGGCCGCCTGGCCTGCGAGTAACGTAAACAGCATGAAAAGATAGATCAGCTGCATGGCTGCTTAAAAGAGGTAGTAAAAATATACGTTCTCTTGACACTGGTGATTTACGAAAAAGCGACGACTAAACATATCCATTTTATACCCTAGGCAGAGGATAGTCATCGCTGTTATAAAGGACAGGAGCCGGTGAGAAAAATGGTTTTCTTGAAAAATGCGAAACCTGCGACAATCATCCATTCGTTCGACGTGAGAGCATAGCCTCCTGCAAGATTTGTGTAGTCCAAGGCTGAAGCTTGGCATATGCATGAAACCTGCGACAAGTTAAGGCGAAATACGAACCGTCCAATCGAAAAGTGCGAATTAGATAGACACGCCATACGCGTGTCAAGTTAGGCTCCAGGGCTCAGCTTTTAAACCCCTCTTGCGGTCGCACTTTTCGCGCATTCTATATCTTACACTCTGTCTATCGTTCGATAGTCTATCGGAGAGGTTCCTTGTACTTGACTTTTCTCAACGTCATGAAACTGAATTATAGCAAGTGCAGGCGTTGTCGTGCAGACAAGAAAGAAGTAAGCTCTTCCATCTATTCATGTCAGACTGCTTCGTATATATCAACGTAACCGAATAACGATATCACAACTCAACGACAGGATACCTGTATCATCCGCTTGTTATAGTGAAATTTACTTACAAGCCTTGCCTAGTGTCGTATGGTAGACCGCATCGGGTCCTCCAAATGCCTTCGCTGCGCTGAAAAGAATGTTGATTGTTCCGGACCAATTATCAAGAAACCAGGTCGTCCTAAGAAGAAGGAACTGCAAGACACTCGAAAGAATGAAGCCATCACAGAGTTATCCCTCAAGCGAAAGCAGGAAGACGTATTAGCAATCATGCAGAGGGACCAAACTGCTCAGGGATTGGCAAGAGTTTCGACTATCCAGACAAGATACAGCATAGAAGAGCTTACGAATGGCTTGCCCTTCTTTGAATGGGAGAATTCGCTCTCTCAGTACATCTTTGATCCTTTTCCTATGGAGGGTCAGACGAATTATCGGCCCTTTAGCAACCATTCGCACTGCATTCAAAGCTCTGATAGTCCCGATATAGTACGTTTACCGTGCGTACTAATTCCAAGAGCGGGGCCTTTGTTCCAGAGTCCAGCCAGCATCTTGTCTTCAACAGTACTCTTATCTGTTCGGCAAGCAGGGATATGCGACGCATTGAATAATATCCTCCCTTCTGTCCGAGCTCCGTGGTCCAGTGGACATGGAACTGAACAGGATAGCACACAAGGCGGCTTATCCCACCCAATGCGCCAGTTATTGTATTCTTTAGCCAACAGTTTCGCTGGTCTGAAGAACGTATCCATCTGGCAGCCTTTTGGATACGAGATAACTTGGAACAGAACACAAGATCGGTTCTCACCACGAGGGTTCTCTATTGTGACCCATGCCATGGCGCAGAGCGTGCTTAGAATCGCTACAGAGCACGGGGATCATCGGACAGTTCGCGCGATCCTAGAGAATAAAGCTTTAGGCGTCAACATAGATGACGAAATTTGCATGGTAGAAGGGAGTAAATATACTCTGTTGGAACGAGCTGCTATGCTTCGACACGAAGAAGTCATCAAGGTCATGATAGATCACGGAGCAAACGTGGACAAGGTTTACGGATATCAGTGCCACTGCCACCACCTTGAACCCCAAAATTGCTTTCACAAACAGTTCATTCCGGGACGTGCTCTCTACCTTGCTCTTTCCTATACCCTTCCGTACCAGCCGCTCCAACCTGGGATATTCTATATTCTTTCAGCTAAAGCGCAACACATCACTTATGATGTGGTGAGGTGGTTGGCACATTGGAGAGATACCAAGTACTTCATGCACGTTATATTAAGATATCATTGGAAATGTGGGTCAGGGCTTAAGGAAACGGGACTGGGTAAAGACGAAATACCTTACCTGCATGAAATCTTGCCCGCTCTCTCAGAGGAAGACCTTATGGAACTGGTGATATTCATGCACCAAAGAAAACTCGAAATTCAAAGAGTAATCCTCAACAAGGCGGCAAAAGCAGGCTATCGAAAATTGTACGCCATGATGGTTGGGGAGTATGGTATGAAGCCGGACGCAGACACCTTGTGTTCTGCCGTAAATGGCGGTGACGAGCACTTAGGTTTAGAACTCTTACAGAGCGGAATCTCAGTAAATTGCAATCTGAACTACAACTGCCAAGGGATAACTCCACTCTCGGCCGCCATCTATGGTGGAAGTGAAGCTTGTGTCAACCTTCTAATAGAACACGACGCAATTGAGCTCCTGTCGACATGGTCACACTTCTCGGCCGCGTGGAAAGCTGCTGTGGATACTGGAAACATCCACCTTATTGAAGAATTGCTCAATAGACGAACCGATATCCCACCTGAAGACCTTGGGATTGCTCTTAGCCGAGTAGCAGGCTTAGGTAACTACCGGCTCACCCAGAAACTACTTGACCTCGGAGCAGAATTAGAGGTCCGTGGTACTGTAAGATTTAGTGAACAATGGCGTGAAGGGGAGTTCTATGGTGACATACCCCGCTATGCCTGTACATCTGCCTTAGTGGCTGCGGTAAAAGCGCATCAATTGGGTATTACGAATCTTTTACTAGACGCTGGAGCCAATCCGATGGATGTTCCGGGAAACAAAAACCCAATAGCATATGCTGTAGCCGGGGGAGACCACTCTATAATCAGAAGTCTACTCCAAGCAGGTGCTGTGCCTGGATCCCATGACCTACGCACCGCCATTGAGCGAGGTGACCGGAAGCTTGTGGAAATCTTGTTGGAAGCTAACGCCAACATCAACCAAGGAGTACTTGAAGCTGCAGCGAGGACAGGGGATCAGGACATGGGCGAATATTTGCTCCAGATGGGGGCTGACCCCTACGATTCCTCTGCATTACTCCATGCGTTTTCACAAAACAGATCTCTGTTCGAATCTATCCTTAAAGCTTACAAGTTGAGGTACAAGGGAAGGAGGACCGGATTTGGATCAGCTGCTTTGTGCAAAGCAATCAGAATGGAGAAGGAGCAGGTGAAGACTCTACTCAGTCACGGAGCCGATCCTAATGGTTTCGTAATATGTGGTTGCCACTATGTTACTCCTTTTGGATATGCTCTTGCGAAGGATGAGGGTAGAGACCAGGCCCTTGTCAAGGTATTTCTCGACTCAAGGTGCCATCCAGACAACATCGTCTCCAGGATTCCAGAAGGTGGATCTGATTCAACCACAAACGACCATGAAACTACACGTTTAGGACCTGAAAGTGACCGTCTTAGTGGTTCCCTCGCGTTTACAACATCATTGCGATACAACGATCTATCACCGAAGCGAACTCCTGGACCGAGGGTTACTGGCATGCTTGCGGCAGTCACTACGAGAGACGTCGAATTAGTCAAGCTTCTTGTTCGAAGAGGCGGCAATTTTGACCTGCCTGCTAAAGGAATGATCAAACGTACGCCGCTTCAGCGAGCTGCTGAAATTGGGTTTCTGGATCTAGTGAAACTATTGCATTGTTGGGGGGCTGATATCAACGCCCGGCCCAATAGAATAGGAGGAGCGACGGCGCTACAACTTGCATCCTCGGGGGGCTTCCTAGCCGTTGTCACCTATCTTCTTACTCATGGCGCTGAGGTAGATGCAAAGGGTGCCACAATAGAAGGCTTTACCGCCCTCGAAGGAGCGGTCTGCTATGGCAGAGGAGACGTGGTTCATGTTTTGTGCAAAGCCGGAGCGGCTCAGCATGGAAAGGACCACATACAACTCGACAGAGCGTCAAGAATGGCAAAAGACAATGGATATTATCGGTTGAGTGAAATACTTCAACAACAGTATCGAGAAACGATTGTTTGGGATGAGTATATAAACAGTCCTGGGGGAGTTTCCAGTGCCTAGATCAAGTGAAATTCAAACATGTTCTTTAGCGCGTTATACCCAAGTATGTTAGAACTACTTAGTTGTAGCGAATCTGAACCACGAATGTAGCTACGAATCAGTACTGACGTTTCTATTCCTCGAGAACCTATTATCCAACCGGATGAGTTGCTAGAAGGCAAGGACGTATACGAACCATCATCTCTCGTATCGCTAGTAGTAGATGACGTAGAAACCGTGGTGGTCATTAGCCAACTCTGAGCAAGTAATAAGGCATAGATGAAGAGCGTGCTGAATATAAACAATGCATGATGCATAAAACAGAGAACAGGGAAGCAAGGACAGCTGGACTTCTACTTAAGATACAGGCCGGTATTGCGCAAGTATGTACAAGCGCAAATAAAATTGCAGAGCCCTCAAAAAAATTAGAAAAGCTGACAGAATTAGACAACAAACATATCAACAATACGGCAGGCCAGATCTAGGTCATAGTGGATAGTAAAATGCAGCTATCATCAATAACGCCTGTTGTGGAGGAGCCCCCTGCAGCTAATAGGAACAACACTCCTTAGCCAGCCGCTATGTCACTCTCTACAAACTCCACCCAGCCCAAGCAAACTCATCTAGCCCCAACTATCTGCATACAGTCCCACATTCCCACCGCCACATGGTAGTACACGACGCTGGTTCCGCCTCCTCGACCCCGGATTACCCTTCGGCTAAAGTGCATATGCCCGGTGCAAAGGAACTGTGGGGTAAGCTATTCACGGATCTTGGCCTACCTTCTATACATCTATTCAGAGCGATGTGGTTCGTCCTGTGGTTCGTCCCGCGGCTGGTCTCGGCTCCTTTGCAATACCGGACGCACTTTACACGTCTTCGCATACCTATTTCCAGTGCAACACGAGGTCAATCACAAGCAGGATATGGAATGCTATGGCCCCACCACATGCTATTCTTATAATATGGACGTATACTCGAGTTGAGCTCGCAACTTCGACTTTTGCTCCTTGCGCTCGGACGAAGAACGTAGTCGCACGAAGATGTACATCGCCACCCTCGCCATCCTGGCGGCGACCGCACTCGCGGCTCCCAGTCTAGAATCAAGGCAAGCCACGCAGAAAGTAACAATCGACCTCACGAAAAAGTACCAAACGATCGACGGATTCGGTTTTAGCGCGGCCTTCCAACGTGCAAACCTTATCGTTAACCTGAAAGAGCCCAAACAGACCGAACTCTTGAATTTACTTTTCAACACGACTACCGGCGCCGGATTTTCCATTGTGCGCAATGGCATCGGGAGCTCGAAGACGAGCCAGAGCGACTGGATGAACACGATTCTGCCGAGCTGTCCTTCTACGCCTGATGGGACACCCGAGTACAAGTGGGATGGGAAGGACAGTGGTCAGCTGTGGCTTTCGCAGAAGGCGTGGAGCTATGGCGTGCGCACGTTTTATGCGAATGCGTGGAGTGCACCTGGGTGCATGAAGACGAATAACAACGATGCTAATGGGGGCCAGCTTTGTGGTGTAAGTTTGCTATCCTGCTAGATCAGCTCATGTAAGTAGTCTCTGCATTATGATAACATGGCCCTCAGGTTTCTGGCACGAACTGCAGATCCGGCGACTGGAAGCAGGCGTACGCAAACTACCTGGTGAAAAACATCCAGCTGTACGCCGAAAGCGGCGTAACCATCACGCACGTCGGCTTCCTCAACGAGCCCGACATGTCGACGTCCTACGCCTCGATGCAATCCAGCGGCACCCAAGCCGCCGAATTCATAAAAGTGCTTCGCCCAACTCTCGACCGCGCAAACCTCACATCAGTGGGAATAAACTGCTGCGAGGCAACCGGGTGGTCCATCGCCTCGCAGCACGCAAGCCAAATCAACAGCGCGGGCGCCATCCCCCTCATCTACGCAATGACCTCCCACGAATACACGAGCCGCATCTCCGGCGTGATGAATACCAAGGCGAAAGTCTGGCAGACTGAGTACTCGGACCTCAACGGTGGGTGGTCGACAGCGTGGTACTCGTCTGGCGGCGCCGGCGACGGGTACACCTGGGCGAACACCGTGTTCAATGGGGTCGTAAATTCGAATCTCAGCGCGTATATTTTTTGGGAGGGTGTCCAGGACCGCGCGACGAATAACAACAATAACGAGAAGCTGATTCTGGTGGATGGCCAGTCGTACACGGTATCCAAGCGGCTGTGGGCGTTCGCGCAGTTCCGCGTGGTGCGACCGGAAGCTGTGCGTGTTGGCGCAAGTGGCGGGAGCAATCTCAAGAGTGCGGGGTTTGTGAACAAGGACGGGAGCGTTGCTGTCGTGGTGAGTCCGGGGGTTTCCTGGCTATGCATGCCATTGCTACCGAATGTGTGTAGTGCTAATAATTTTGCAGATTATCAATACGGGCACAGGCGCGCAGACGGTAGGCGTAAGCCTCACGGGGAGCACGCTAGCCAATCCGACTGCTCGCGCGTGGTACACAGACAACACGCATGACATGAGCGAGACGCCGGTGACGGTGGGCAGCGATGGGACGGCGAGCGCGAGTGTACCTGGCAGAGGCATGATCAGCTTCTTGATCTCGGGTGCGGCGGTGAATGCGACGGTCGTGAGCCGTGGATAGATAATTGGCAGGAAATGCAGGTCCTGTTTTCAACATACGTATCAAATTACCAGGGTTGGTTTGCCAATGCTGCATACGAAGAACTGCCAAATTAGTTGATGAGCGTGTTCGGCTGCATGTTTGCTTATCGCGCAGTCCACCCATGAATTCGATCGCTATTCAAGATCGGAATTGTTGTCTCTACTAATCTTCGCAGCATATTGATGGAAGGGCTGACATTGAGAGGATCAGGACAAGCCGAGCCAACGATATTGCTTGGTGTATTAGTTACAGCCTGCTCAAGGTAATAATATCTAACAAGCTCGGCAGTGTCCGGGGGGATAGGGTGGATATCTTCAATGTTGTCTGAGTTCAGGCGTTATGAACGCCACCCAAAGACGCTAAATTGACCATCGAACTGATCCGCCAAGCCTCTCAATCCGTGTTCTAGCCATGCTAGGTATTTCACAATCTCAAGTAGTATTTCTACACTAGAAGATGGAACACGCTCAGTACAGTATCGATCTGTTTAATTTAGATAGTGGGTAGCTTAAAAGTTGGGAAAGTAGGAACATAGGCTCAAGCTATCTATGATTCCTTTTTTTTTTGAGAAGGCAGAGGCTACGTACGCGAGCAGCATTTAGTGATGTTAGGCAACATTGGGGCTCGGCAGAGAAAAGGGAAGTTTTCCCGGATTGTGCTTTGCCCCTAGAGTAGACTGACTGTTAAGAATAGCTGGGGCGTAGTTTATTAGCGGCGTTCCAGGAGCATGGGCCAAGATGTAAGCCTGTGTCTGCACACTGCATCAACTTAGCCGCTGCATCTCCACCAATGGAGGATTTGGCAGTCATCCCTAGCGTCAGCTCGTAACTCTGTTACCGTGCAGCCCTTTGCCTCCCTCTCTTGTTACTGACCTTTGGATGCCCCCGTCGCTCTATTTGAACAGCATGGACGACTTCCCTTTCGAGATCATCGACCGGATCAGCTCTTTCCTCGGAAGGGACACACTAAAGCGGATTTTGTTTGTCTCTCGCGCGTTCCAAGTCAGTGCTGAGTATCATTCCGGCGCATTTCGAGAGTTCACCATCGCATTACCTTTCCACCGAGCCCCTAGAGTTCTTAACCGGCTGAAGGGACAAGACGAGAAAGACGTTTTCACCAAATTTCTAGATATCTATAACGGTCGCCGTTTCCGATATCTGCGCTACATCAAAGTCCATACCACCTTCCACCCACTGAGGTATATGGAAGAAGACCCCGATAATTTTCCCTGCCGCGAAAGCCATCAAGAATTGATAGCAAAAGACGAGTTATTTACAAAACAAGTCGAACAGGTGTTTCGAACGCTTAAGACCGTAGAGTCTCGCCACAGGGAAGTTAAATGCCAGATTGAGTTGTGCATTGTCACGCCAGTGCAGTGGGTGTACGCAGACTTTTGTCACCATCGTGCAAGCTCCGCCTGGCGAGTCCGTCTTCTACGCCCTTCACATCTACCACAGCTTGCCTGCATACGCAGCTTGAGCGTGAGTAATCCACACGATAGCGACTATATCAACAGTGTAAATTTCAGTGCAGACGACTTCCGTAATGACGCGAGGCTTGACTGGCGCGTGCTGTTGGATATAGCGAGCCGATGTCCAAACCTAGAATATCTAGGCTGCCAGATTGGTACTCGCGAAGAGAAAGTATCGCCTGAGAACACGGCAAAATGGCATTTCGAGCGCGACTATGACGCATGCGTCGCTGATACACGAAAAGACTTCGCTACGGCGGCGCAAGAAGTCACTTTACCAGCATCACTGAAGAACTTGCAGCTCGACTTCCTCAATCCGCTTCGGAAACACGTAGCCGAACAAGAAGGTGGGGGTCCAGATTTTACACGCCAACCAGACGTTACAGGCCCGCTTCAATACGATCCGTCTAGTACCAGCCTAAGGACACTGGTAACGAATATGCGACGTGTTGATCTGCGTGTCATGGCCGATGAAACGCTCTTCTGGGTTCAGTCCTCAAAGAATGCGTACTGGCCCAATCTCGAGTTCTTGAACGTTGTGTTCCACCTGCGATCTCCCTCAGGCTCATGGTACTTCCAAGGGCCGAATGGAGAAGGAAAAGGTGACCTAGGATACGCGGTCACAGACACGATGCGACCTCCTTCCGATGACAACAATGAGGAGGATATACGCTGGCATGATGAGTGGCGCAACTATAATGCACCCAGGTATTTGGATATTCGAGGTGATACTTTTCGAACTGTGCCGAACGAACATGTGATTACGCCTTTCTTGACCGCGTTTGCTAAAGCTATAATGGAACTACACGCATTGCGCGCTGCGGTACTCTGGGCGCCTATCGAAAGTAGAGCATGGGGAATCGCATACACGAGACCGAATGAGGCTCGACCTTTGGACACACCTTCAGGCAATGACTATTTGAGCTTCCGGCAAATTTGGTGGAGTGTTGGGGAATGGCGACCCAAGCCTTCTTTACATCAATTTCTGCAAGGGATCGGGGGGACAGTGCATGGGGAAAAACTCCAAGAGTATTGGAATTCGGAGGAGTCGGAAGGGGAAATGCTTATGGGAACAGCGTTCAAGCGATCCTTTGCTGCCTTCCCAATACCCATTGGCTATGGCTTGCGCCCAAGATACCAAGAGGTGAAGGAGTGGTATGGGAGAACAGCTGCATGAATTGATAGCCAATGCAGCTACCGATTACAAAGAGCTCTATCTCACGTCTTTACAGGCCCAATGAGTATTCTAAAGTTCTATTAAGTGGTAAAGTCTTTTTGCCTAACAACTCACGATGTAAAATTCTGTTTAATTTATTTATATCAGGTCGGCGACTTCTTTGTCCCTTCGTAAATGATTGCCTCAATTCATATCTGATGGAGACCTTTTTCGTCGTCTTCGCTGCCGGTGTCCTTCCTTCAGCTTTTTCTATCTGCGGTGGCAAAAAGTAAACGTATCACATGAATGGCCAGCATTACGCCCTTTCTAACTATAACTTGGTTATCATTGTCATCAACTGTAACGATATCGCTCTCTTTGAGCGTTAGTTCAAGAGCGACCCTTGCTCTACTGGACTATCCTATAAAGATAAAAGTGCTGAGACCAACAGCCGCGATGGCACAGGCGAGCCGGGATTCCCCTTGACTCCAGGAGTAACTTCCATGACTGCTACGACACCGATTTCACCTATCCTACAGGCCCATACTTGTACGAGAATGTTTCCTGGTGCTGAAAGCACTGGTAGAGTACATTGATGGATAGATTGGTGCATCATAGCAAAGGCCATGTCTTCTCTAAGTTAGAGACAACCAGCGGCGATCGTCCAGGATCCATAATGAGCATTGACACCCTCTTACTATAATAGATGAAATATGCCAGCCGTGGCGTGAGTGAAATCTCTACCACGAAAACATTGATAACACTCCCTTGCCACTTCCCTACTATACTGCCCCCGTGTAAGGGCTGTGCGACTTCGCCCACGTATTGGCTAAGACGTAATGTTGCCTTCTCAGGAGAGCATGCTGGCTCACATCGCTAGTGAGAATAGCTCACCTGGGTATTTTAATACTAGCTGATCTAGTATGTGCAACTAAACACATGATAGGTAGCTCTAGGGTATTTTGCGATTGCCTAAACTACACCATAACCATTGCCGCCTGCGAAACCCTTCATATCTTGCGGTTGGATTCCCTTCCTGTATAACAGTTGAACCGCCTGAATTGATTCTCGCATGCTGGCTCCTATGATAGGTTAGAATATGTAGGGCCTCGTGGACTAAAGGCGCTAGATCAGCGCAACACGGGAATCGTTAAACAACGTAGCAGCATCAACGACATTTATGTACGTCTACATGATATTGCAGGTCCAAGAAACCAGTGGATTGACGACTTATCAAAGTTCAACGAATACCGGCGTCTAGTATCTTAATATAAACTACTGTCAGAAGACGGACCGTGATGGTCGTTCTTAAGTACAGGTAGCGCTTATTACCACCTGTTCGTGCCAGTCTAGGGCTTTAGAGTATATAGAGCCCTTGCATCGCGTAGGATCTCCTTAACGATTCGTATCTCCTCCGGAATTGACCTTATTCTATCTGACTGTTACTTTGAATGGTTTGTATTGTCATATCTCTTCTATTTGGACCGGTAGAGTCCTATCAGCCCTTGACAACTACTATATTCTATAGATAATCTTTTCCGCACTAACAGGTTGCATATGAGCCTCTGTTCTATCAAGATTCCTATCTTGCATGCTTCCAGATCCTAGCAATTGAAACCCTTGATCCACTACTTGTTCAAGCCCGCCAGGCATCAACCGAATAGGATTGGTAATCAAATCGCGCCCTATAGTAACAGTGAGCCATTTGTAAAACTCGACTGCGAACTTTCGAGCTGCTGTTGACTTCTTTACGGTAAATCCTTGATATTGCACTTCTTCTCCCAGGGCCTCCCACACCGCGCCATACATGGGGTTGATAGATAGGTTTTTTGTTTCCCATGCGCCTCCTTCTCTTGATCGCACAATAGCCATTTGTCCATCTTTTCCGAGTGTTGAGGCAGCCAAATGGACTGAAGTACCCTCTGAAATGCAATCGTACACAATATGCATCCCTGATGCACCTGCGAGGACTTTGATCTGCTCTGGCCAGGCATGGTCTCGATAATCTACTAAGTGATCGTAGCTGTAAGGTTCGCTCTTAAGAAAATCCCACCGTGCCTTGCCGGCTGCGCCAAACAGTTTGACTCGTCTTCCGCTCACTTTTGCGCTCAAACGGATCATTTGCGCCGCATAAAGAGCAACAGAAGTCGAAGCACCATAGATGAAAACGTTGATGACCGCGGAGTTTTTTAAAGGTTCTTCTTTGTATTTCCATTCCGGGTTTTCCTCTAGTGCGTCTTGTCGATTGTACGCGAATGGGGTTTCTAACCCCAGCCGGTACCAGATCGCTTGAGCAGCAGTAAGCGCAACGAGACTTACGCCTGCTGCATCGTCATTCGACGTTTCCGGTGGTACCCTCCACACAAGATCCCAAGGAATTGCTATCAGCTCCGCGAATGCACCGGGTCGTTCGTTCACGCTGCATGCGCCCTGCAAAAATCCAGCAACACGGTCTCCCTCCTTAAGTCCGGATGATTCGGGGACGCTGGGCCCAACTCTGAGAATAGATCCAGCAAAGTCGCTCCCCACGATGCGACCTGTGCTGCCGAGGGGATTGTTGACATAGAGAGGGTCGATAGGATTTAGTGATATGACTTGGACGTGTACAAGAAGCTCGTTGGGTCCAACTGTTGGAGGCGTGACATTCCCCACACTCGCAGTGTGAGTCTCGGCGTTCAGTACCAGCGCTTTCATGTTGATCGCAAGGACGGAAACCTAGTCAACGAGAAGGAGTGAAGTCCCTATATGAGCTAATGCTGGTCAGCGTGATACAAAATACGTCACTGATGTGAGTCTGGGTTGCAGGACCGTCGGCGAGATGAAGGATCCCGCTTCACTTTATATTGCTAGCAGATGAGCTGCTTAGTGTAGGGATTATGCTAAAGAATATTCCTCCAGAGATTGGTAAGCGAGCACTTAGCTGCACCTAGACAGTCAAACGCAGCGCGATAGGCCACGACTAAGCAGGAAGGCAAGTGTATCTAGATCGTGCCGATCTCGGCACTATCGGCATTTCCGTACCACGAAGCGTAATCTAGTAGTGGCTGCCCATGCCTATTCTCGGGTAGAATGAAGGCAGCGAGGAAAACTCAAGACAAGAGAGTGGCTAGCCGCTGCAGTAGGCTCTATACGGCCAGCACTCCCTACATTGTGTATTGTTTTTACTCTAATCTGTACATATTCCGCGCACGCCGTGAACTTGCTTTAGTCTTGAATCATGCCAACCAGTATTCCCAATGTGAAGAAATATCGCAAGGATCACCTCGGCACATAAAGTCGAGGTGCATACCGAGTCACCAAGATTTCTAAGGTGACTAAGCATTGCAAAATCGAGAATGTATTTATTGAGACATCGCATAGCAAGGTCTAGCTGAATTTGTACTTAACAAATTCCGGGATGAAAAAGTAGCTCGTAAAGGACTATCAAGAACTTCGAACCGGTCTAAATCTATCTCGCCGAAGTATCTTCTGTATCCATATCAGATATCTGAAATTAAACCACGGCTTTGGGTAGATGGGCAGGTCTTGTAGTAGGCTGCTCACGGAGAATAAACCGCTCCGTTCTTCCCCTTCCTCAATTGAGGTTGAATGCGTGACGTTATCCAGGTGGGCCCATCTTTATCTTTTCTAAGTACCCTGTAGTATCTTGGCTGCTTTTTGGCATCCGCACATTAAAGTATATGAAAACGTAAATCGTGTGCTTGATAAGCAGGGAGCCAATGATTGGCCTCACAGGGGTTGTTGCGTATATAGATCTAAAATGCAGCAAGCTTACAAAAGTATGCCGCACCGGCAACTCAAATCGCCGAGATCCATGAAGAGCATGGCCTGTCCATCCCAAATTATCACGGAACACTGTGAGCTGCTAACATGCCTGTGCTTTGCCTGAGCCCAGTTAGCACTTACGCGCGTGTTGTTCAGATTCGATGACTGATCACCTCTACGGACGAACGTCATGTCGTTAGCTTTGTAAGCTATCTAAGAACATCTCTGCTTACGAAAAGGAGAGAAGTTAGGCTGCTGCTAAAGCGCTTTCCACCTTCGCTTAAACTTTCACGTCTATTTTCGGCCGCTTCACAACACTTGACATAATGGTTCTGGCCATGCGAAATACCGAGGAGACCTACAAATTTTGTATCATTGTGGGAGCTGGTGTCGGAGGTCTTCTACAGACTGCTGAGCTGCTGCGCTGCAATGTACTGCAACTGAGTGATCTTGTGTTTTTATGTACTAACAACCTGTTCCTTGACCTTCTCCTTTGTTCCTGGCTCGTAGCTTGCAATTATGTGTTACTCCTCGCGAAGACACGAAATCACAATCTCTCTGGGCTCGCTGACATCGGTAATGAGATACCTTCCTTCGGAACGGAGGAAGGTTTCAGACTTTTCCTCAATTTATTGTGCTTGGATATCTCTCGTGATGTTATGGAGATCGAATCTGCTCTGGAGCTTTCAGCAATACTCAGTGGCCACACACTTGCGTTATCACACAAGAGGGCCTCATCACCAAGCGGAGTTAGTCGTTTCACCAGTTTTTAGGTGTTTACGAGAACATAAAGAAGATTCACCAGTCCCCTAAGAAACACTCCTTGAATGCTTTCTTCCACTTATCCTTTGCCGAGCTGAATGCTGAAACTGGAACGACGCATATTGTCTTTCGCCCATCCACGAATCCAGTTACCATGGTAGCTCTTCACCATTCCTATGCCACCACCTCCCACTATCATCCAAGCTCTTCCCTTTCAAAACATTCCACAGGTCCTTCGCAGCTTCGTCCGGCCCCACGGCTTGGCCCCCTAAATCGCCTAGTTCCGCAGTCATGTTTGTCTTCACGATCCCCGGGTGCAATAATACCACCGTCACGCTTTTCTCTTTCAAATCCACAGCCAAGCTCTTAAAGATGGCATTCACCGCGGATTTGGATGCGCGATACGCATACTGCCCAACCGACCCATTATCACTAATACTCCCCATCCTACTACTCATAACAGCCACCTTCGGCTCCTTCGCCAACAAAATATACGGCAGTAGCGCCTGTGTTAGCAACAGCGGTCCATACGTGTTGACCGCGAAGACCTTCTCTAGACTCTGCAACGTCACGGTCTCGAGGCTATCTTTGGGCGACATGACACCCGCAATGTTGAGCAGGAGGTCGATGGGGCGGCGCCCTACAGCGGCCTTGAATGTCGATATCGAGGACGGAGATGCCACGTCCAGTTGATGCGTTTCGCATCCTAAATCTTTGATAGGGCCGGTAGTGGTGATGTCTGCTGCGATGACCGTGTAGCCCTGATTAATTTGTAAGCATCGTAGAAACTACGTCTGATGGTAATAGGGATGCAGTACCTCGTCGATGAGGATTCTAGCGAAGGCATGGCCGATGCCAGAATTTGCGCCTGTGACTACTGCGAGAGGCATGTTTGCTATGTGCAATAGGGTTTTGGGTAGTTCAGGAACGCAAGTGGGCGTTGTGGTGAGGTAGGTCTGCATAGTGATGTGTAAGCACATGTAGGTATGACGTTATCTACAAGCCCGAGAAAATCCAACATTAGTTCGCCCATACCGACTCTACTCTGTTAGGGCCCGCCGCTAACATGGAGTTTTGTGAGACATGTCAAAACATTGTAGATACTTTATTTTCGAGGTCTCGTTACCGGGCTGCAATATTCCCTTACTCCACGGATGTCTTCCCCGATTATCTCCTGCAGAGAATTCCCTTTCTGAGCGATTATAACCAGGTTTTCCGGATTGAAAGACATTGTAAGTTATGCGCTTTTATCAAGAAAGGCCTTCCAAGCGAGGAAGACGCACAGAATATATTCGCGACATGGTCGACGCGCTCATCGAGCTTGGACATTGAGACAAAAGGCGGGAATGCTTTTCGCCCCGCATCAAAGAATACAGGTCTACAGATATGGCAGATGCAGGTAGCTTTACCTCATTATCTAGGCTATCATATGCCGCCATTTTCTGTTGCGTTTTCGTTGACGGCTCGCAAAGGTACGGGAATGCTATATCTTCATATCCAAGATCTAATAGAACATCACCAGGAAGTGCCGCAGCTGCTTCTGGTGACGTGTTCGGCACAAATCCACTCCTCAACTCACCGACATCCGATGCACTCTCTGTACTTGGCGGCTGGTATAATGAATGTGTTTCTAATCATGAGAGGTGCGTTCGCGAAATGGATCCCGGAACTCAGAGACCTAGCAAGCCTGAGTTACCTACCCGCATACTGGATCTTCAGTCTGAATCGGACCAATTGAATGTACGTCTCGTGGAATCACAGGGGATCAGAGACGACTATGCAGCACTTAGTCATTGTTGGGGTCCTCCCACAAAGCGCCCACTTTGCACTACAAAGGCCACGTTGCATCAACATTTCGCTGGGATCCACCTCTCGCAGCTACCCAAGACCTTTCAGGACGCTGTAACCATAACCCGCTCTGTTAAACTTCGATATCTCTGGATCGATAGTTTGTGTATCGTCCAAGATGATATAGATGATTGGTCGAAGGAAGCCCCGCGTATGGGTGAGCTTTACAACAACGCTGACCTTGTCATTGCAGCTACGGGGGCACGCGATTCGAGCGAGGGTTGTTTCCTTCCGCGAATACCTCCCGAACCATCCATCGACATCCCGTACGTGAGGGACGGCAGAACCCCAGATGGATTTGTACAGTTGAGCATGAGGAAGTATAGCGATAATTCAATGGGGCTGTTGTTCGAGCCATTGGGGGAAAGAGCTTGGGTCCTCCAAGAATGGGCCCTAGCACGCCGTATCGTTCACTTCACCAGTATGGGCATGTGGTGGTCTTGCCATACACTAGGCGACAATGCAATACGTGAAGATGGTTATGTTGCTCAAGGAACACCAGCACAAGATTGGGACGATGTTATTGAAGGATTCACTGGACGGGACCTCACGAACTTAACGGACAAGCTTGTCGCTGTAGAAGGGTTGGCTCGCATAATGGGACGCTCACGGAACGATCGTTATGTGAATGGTGTCTGGTCTGACGATTTACCCCAGCAACTATTCTGGGCAGGGAGAGGAACAGCAAGACCACCTGAGTTAGAAACCTTTCCTACATGGTCTTGGGCGTCGACGCTGGGCCCTTGCGTCACAATGGTTCCCAAGAGATTATATTGGGATAAAATCACTGTGCATTGCAAGACTGAGATTCAGGATGCATCAACATTGGTACTCAACGCCAAGGCAAGGAAGTGCCTCATCAGTCCGGTAGGCCTCAGCTTGCGAGAAATAACGCAATTGCCGATATACTCTGGATATGGAGGCCCTTCCTCTATCTCAATATTACCACACCTGTTCATCAACCCGATCGCTCACCACCTTCTGGACGCTGACTCGCGGAGTATAGTGGGTTTCGCAATCCTAGACGATCACAGAGAGCTGGATGATGAAGACTGTTTCTGCACAAGCTTGCTCCTCATGCAGGAGGTTGATCGTTCTCTCGCGCAGGGTGACAAGCTGGTTTTTCTGGCTTTGCTTGTCCAAGAGTCACGTGTTGCTGCGCAAGTTTATCAACGTATAGGGGTCGCATTTATTGTGGATGAACACATATTCGAAACAGATGACAAAGGGAAATTCACAATCGTTTAGATTGCGCTGCAGATTTGTGCTGGTTCAGCGAAACGACCGCGTACTTCACAAGAACAATCCCTTCCTAAACGTCCTTCCATTCCATGTACACAATATATAGATATCTATTCACGCGCCATCCTGCGCTTCGCGACTCGCTATTGTTACACGAAATGTACACACTAGATTACAAAATCACCCACGACAAGACTACAACCGTGGTCGGTCATTCGCACTGGCCTTCGCCAACGCGTCCCATCCCTGCGCATCACCGCTTTCCTCCCAGGACTCACCCAAGCCCTCGTCCCGAGACACACCGTTCAACGGCCACTGGTCTGCGTTGCTCTCTTCCCATCTGGCCAAGGCCTCTGCGATGTAAGCCGGCTTCGAGCCAGCGTCAATGATCTGCTGCGCCTTGAAGAAAGCCGTTTGGATGCGCAGACGCTCCTCCTCTGGTGTCGTCTCGCTGGAAAGCGCGCTCTCCGCATCTTCGATCTCTGCCAGGGCTGCAGCCTTCTGCTTCGCCTTGAGCGCCTCCTCGCTGCCTGTTTCTTCGACCGCTGCTGCGTATCGCAACGCCGCCTCGGGGTTCATCTTGTTCCTGTATTCCTGGTAGCTTCCCACAGCTGCGATGTTGTTCTTGATATCCTTGCGATATTGCTCGATTGCGTGCTGGAGTTCCTTGTCGTTCTTGAACTTCTTGCCGGACTTGGCCTCGAGCCTGGCCTTGAATTGAGCCAGGTTGCGCGCGCGCGACTCTGCTCGTGACTCTTCTCGCAGGAAAGCAAGCTTGATGCCCTGCTCTACGGTGTCCACCATTCCGCGCTTGATGTATCGGTTCCCGATGAGATATGATTTTCCGTAGGTCCGGGCAGCCTCGGCTTCGATCTGCATCTTCGTGCGTCGGAGCGCTTTCTCAGCCTTCTCCTCCTGGGCCCACGCTGCAACGCCTTCTTCCGAGTTCGCAAGCGCTTCGATGGCGGCGTCTTCGGCGCGTTCGAGCGCTTCGGCGGGGACCATGGGCGGCTCGGGCCATTGTGCGTCAATCTCTTCCTGCGGGACTCCCAGCGCCGCGGCATCGTCGCGCATCCGCTGGATGACCGACGGCCTCTGCAGAAGCGTCCATCGCAGCGCCCAACCCAGTGGGCCCAGCTCCTTGATGCGGTTCTCGCTCTGCTTGAGCAGGTACTCGTCCAGCCCGCCCTCACCGTCGATCGTCTTGATCACATTAGACGTCACCCGCAACTTTATCTTCTTCTTCAATGCGACAGAGTACAGGCTCTTGTTCAGCACATTGGGTTTCCAGTACCGCCGCGTCTTTGTCTCCGTCTTCCGCGAGACGTTGTTTCCGAAATGGATCGTCTTGCCTCCGTACAAACCCCTGTCTGCCTGCTTGAACAGCTGCGAGGGACCGTATGGGTACTCTGGTATCTTCACATTGCTTGGAATGATATATTTGGGAAGATGCGATCCGAGGTCGCCGCCCCTCTTCCGTGCGAGCGGGTTCTTGGAGAGAACGGACGAGGTGCCACTGAAGGTGCGCGTGGACGATGGGCAACTCCGAGCGAGGGTGGGGGGCTTTGCGAGGGTGCCTGAGAGGGCTAGACAGCGGGGGGGCATGCTGGATTGGAGCACACGATGCAATGGCGCGTGGTGAGGGCTGCGCTGCGATGTCGTGGTGTAGCACGGAGGTCCGCAGAAAATATCTCTTGGCATCAGGCTGGTCGGAGGTTTGCGCACAGAAACGCCGACATGTACTTTTCCCAAAAGCATCACAGCTGCTACCGTTCTGTGAAGAACATGTGCAATTCAACATCGTTTAGAACTATGTCCAAAACGCATGTGTGATTAATGCTAAGGCATGCCGAACAAGGCCTCGTGTCGTCTTGCAAGGCGTCGTGCCATTACAGCGTACGAAAACAGGCCTATGTCAGCAAAGGTATCTTTGCACAAACTGAGGTTTTCTTCCGGTGAGACGTGTAGTATTAATGATGGAAAAGATCATGTCAGGGGCTGATTGAAGGTCACGGCGGGCGACAAGGTACATGCATCTTCGTCACTAAGGTCGCGTATATTTGCAATGACCCCTAAGGGAGATAACGACCGTTGACTGACTAGAACCATATAACATGGCCCAACACCCACTCATCTAGAACTAGTGTGGGTATGCTTTCAGGTACAAGCTTAAGAATACCTTGCGACAAAAATGGGCGGTCAAGGACAGGAGCGAATCCCGGTGACATGTCGTGGGCTTGACATGTTGTGTCACTAACCCCTCACCTGAATCCCGCGCCTGGATTCTCCTTTCACATCACTCCCTCACGCGCGGATCTTCCATTTCCGCCAAAAAAAAACTCACCAAGATGCTACTCAATGATCCAGACGTCGCAGTCTTCTTCGACCCGGCACTGTGTGCAAACAACAATCAGACCGTCAACGGAACGGTGACGCCTTGCGAGAAAAAAGCAACGAACGTGTGCAGCAACTGCAATCTTGTACAGGTAGGCGCTTATCGCCCTTGCACACACACTCTGATGCGCATATAATCCGCACTCTTCAACGACGCACTCATGAAGATCTTTAGTACTGCTCCAAACAATGCCAGCGTTCGGATTGGGGGTACCATAAAGCATCATGCAAATCCGAATTTATGAAGAATTCTTGGACACCCTCGTGGGTCCGCGAAGGTCGTCCACCCACATTCCTTAGCGATAAACGACTCGTTTCGTCCGGCAGTCAGACATATCTTTGGGGAAATATGCCAGCGCTAGACATACTCAAAATCGAAAAGAACGAAGGCAAGGCAAAAATCATGGCTCGAGACCTAGCACTCCTGTTTGCAGCCTCCGGGGATCTTCGCAACGTCATTACCTCTCTCGTGAATCTTCCAGACGCTTATAAAGGAAAATGCTTTGTCGTGCTAAACGATAAAGAATTCGCCATTGTTGCACGGAATGTTATCATATTGTTGACAGCTCTGCTGTTTGAACCCAAGGTCGCTGTGCCCATGATTATCCATCTCTGGTACTCTGCTACACTCCCTCGAGTCATGGTCGAGTCGCTGCAGTCTAACGTCATACCAATGATCGAGAATTTCTGCAAAAAGATCGGATCTAAAGCCGTTGATTCATTGCAAGCAAAAAAATTCAACATCAATGGTCATTCGCTACGCATAGTGCTCAAAAAAGAGGAGTGGCTCAAACTTGCCAAGTACCTGATCGTCCCCGATACCCTTACTCTGCAACAATCTAAAGAGATTCGTCGTCGTGTTGCTCTGGCTCCAGAGCGTCTCGACCACCGGGAGCGTGCTATGCTGCGGTGGCCCCCTGCCTTGCGCGAGGTAGATATGCGATTTCGCAAGGAAGGTGTATTGTTACCGTTTGGATGCTCACTGGCAGCTTTCGACACGCCGAACCCGTACGTAGCGTCATGCTTGATGGAAAAGACACTCACTGACCTGCAATCAGGACACTATTCCAAGACAACGCCTGGCCCATCAAGGATAGCTCGAACCCTCGTGAAGGCTGGCCTTACCATGAATACATAAAGCATGCAACGATGGCAAAGGCAGATGAACATGGTGCCATCTTTTTCTATGTGCGCGACCTACTGCACAGGTTCTGTACCCGTCTGCAGAAAGCCAAGGTCTCCTTCCAGATGTTTTGTCTGGATATACACTACATTCAACCTTACTTGGAAGAAGTGAGGTTCGACCGTATCGAGGTCCGTATTCCATTTACGTTATGTTTTTCCGTGAACGCAGAAGCTGATGGGTTCCAGATGTCTAACATCTGTGATCGCGAATTCGTCGGACCGCATGTTTGCATCGATGTCTTCTCGTCGCTTCTCAAGCTAAAGTCTGATAATCCGAAGGCTGCGCTGCTCATGCTGTTCGTCAATGCAGCTGCCGAGATAGAAAATGCCAATGAGGTAACCAGCAGGTTCCATTCTGATTTAAAGCTCGCTGTTCGGCGTCTCAAGATGTACATGCCTGCCTCCCACGAGGAGATGTGTTCCATTGGGAACGTAGATGGTATGCTTAGGCATCCTACCTTCATTCACCACCATGAATGTTACACCATGCTCAAGGATTGGGATCAGTGGTTTAACATGTTTCTGAAAAAGAGCGAGCTTGTTGCGTTCGCAAGCCTATATAAATTAAGGGTTAGGCAAAATCACAGGATAGTAGAGCGTTGGCCGTATAAGGTCAAGGCTAAGACTACGAAGAACGAGTTCGAGATCCTGCGCGCGAGTGGGACGCGTGGATATGAACGTTATGTGGAATTGGAGAGAGAGAGCTAGGGCTGGAAGCATGGGAGAGTCAACTGTGGTCTGCTTTTCGGACTAACTGTTTTGATGTGGATCAGGTACTCAATGGATAATATAAGATACACAAAGTTTGAGAAAGCAAGAATTCCACGCAATGAACTCCAGGTAGTCTGAACGCTGAGAGACAGTAATTGACTTCGAATTAGGTTATTCTGTCTGCCATCACCAATCTCCCGCTTAGCTGAGGTCCCCACCTCCATTTTGCCTACATTTCCTGTCTTGGTCGGAAGTTTAGTACCGGCCCAGTATGTCGGGAGCCCGCTTGATCTTCCATGCGAAATACGAGTGGCCTCTGACTCTCTGCGCTACTCTTATCCTCCCCAGACTTCTCGAAATCAAAAGCCCAGAGTGTTGTAGCTACAACGAGGCTCGCCTTGGCATACGCCAGTGCTGTACCGGCACAGTTACGTGAGCCTTTGGAGAACGGTATGAAGGCGCTATGCATAAGTTTATTTTGTTCAGCGCCTAGTCCACTTTCCTCCGGTAGCCACCGTTCCGGCCTGAACGTAAAAGGTGAAGCAAAGTAATCTTTATTGTGGTGAATTGCGTAGATATTAACACCAAACCTTGTACCTGCTGGAATCCTGTGGCTGTCAACGATGAGTGGATTAGTGTCCGCGTCTTCGGGTGCATCGCGCCAGAGAGTAAAGTTTGCCGGAGGGCTGATGCGAAGCGTTTCTTCCAGGCAAGCACGTAGGTATGTACATCTTGATAGCTTTGGACCAGCACTTATCTCATCTACATGCGCGAAAGCGTTGCGGATTTCGGCGACGAGGCGCTCGTATACTTTAGGGTATCGAGATAGGTAAAAGAAGACTCCCGCCAGTAAGGATCCGACTGTGTCGCCACCTATACTTGATTAGTACTTTCGACCGTGGACGTTGATTGCGGACGGCATACCGGCTGGAAGCAAAAATGTGGATTCCGAAAATAGCTCCATGTGTCTCAACCCGGCTCCAGTCTCTGGATCCTTGTAGTCCGATATGTTGGCGAATAAGTCCGGCTTTGAGTTCTTTTCTTTGGCCATGCGGGCACTAATCATACCACTGAGCATCTGATGGAATCTGCGAATTCCAGGTAATAGTACAGGCATAAGTAACTTTTCCCAACCGCTTTACTTGAGTGCTGGAAACTGAACGTATACATTGATTCGCCAGTTCGCGGTTGAGATTGCTTGTGCTAGCCAATGACATTTTGTACTCGTTTGTAGATCAAAGCTGCGTCCAAATCCTAGTTCTCCACTGACGTCTAGAGTAAGAAGCTTACACTGTTCGCTCATGTCTACGGGACGGTTTGCTCGAGAAGATCCACTGATCTGTTCCAAGAAGATTGCTGCTTGTTCCTTCAAAACCGGCTGGAAGCGGCGGACTGCCCGGTCATTCAAGCCTTGCGCGACGACACGCCGCCGTGTTCGATGGAGACTCTTGTCTGAAACGTTGAATAGGTTGTAAACACTTGAAGACGGTTGAGTGACAAGGCATGCGCGCGACTTTGCTAAACGCTCATGATGGTAGATGTCTTATTGCTTAGTTGGGAGCAAGGTCTGCGCACAAAACATGGTATCTTACCATGAACCGCTTGCACATTGTTAAAAACCAGCTTGTTTGGTCCTTGTCTCACTACGGGGCCTGGAGTGTGATGTGTCGGTCAATGCCAACCAATAAACAATTGATTCCAGTAATGGACCTACCCCACCTCTGGTGATCGTGATATCCCACGACATGAAGCTGTCGCTGAATAGCGTGGTACGCGCCGTACCAATCTGTAAGCTTTGCAATGAAAGGACCAGGATACGAATGCAAAGGATGAAGCATCAAGCGATAGGAGTATACAAGGATGCACTAATTGAATAAGCTTCCTGTCTTATAAAATGGAGGATGTGTGTCGCAAACCCTTGTGACGAAGGCGGCTAGGGCAAGTCCCAACACCTGTAAGAGCATATCTGTAACGGCCATAATGCATGTATAGGGTATGAAATACGAGCAAATGATCAAGATGTTGAAAAAGTAAAATTAGACGGGAGGTGGGTCGGCTTGTCGATTCAAATGTAGCTTGCGGCACAGCGTTGGGGTGACAACACTGCGGCACAATGAACAGCTGAGGTCGTGCCCCCCTTTCTCGGAAGCCTCACATCCTACCAGGACTACGCCACGGCGCAAATTAGAAAACAGATCATCTGCCTCATCACATGCTAGTATATGGGTTTTCGCGGGCAACCGAGATACTGGGACGCAGAACGTCTTAACCGACTGTTCAGGTTGCACAGTAGGTGCTAATGTGGCACGAACATCGCTGATGGCAATACATTCAGCAATAAACCCTAATAGGTCATCGTGTAAAATCTTCTAAATGTTACGTGTCGACTACTAAGAGTGATTGTATGCCATCATGGTGAATAGTTTAAAGGCTTGGGTATGAAACCAAACACAGCAAGAGGAACTCCGATAGTGCATTTGAACAGCGTGTGGACAGCAATGGAATGCACAGCTAGATTCTTCATGACATTGAAGAAAGATGAATTAGATGCCTACAAAGCTGCAAGCATCACAAGGATGAAGGTCGACCTCGGTTCTTTAGAAACATGTGAGCTACCCATCGCGCACGAGGCCGTAGCTCTAATCTTCTGCTTGTCCACGGAAACCCAAGGTATCCACAAGAAGCATTCGACTGATGACACCCAGGACAACGTCCAAGTTTAACGAGATATCAGTAAGGCAAGTTTCATGGAAGTCTTAAATAGCCGTACGCTTCGCTGCTTTCGGCAAGGCCTATGTTCAAAAACTTCTTAAGGTATAGGCCATATGGAAAGAAGCGGTACGAGGAAGGGTCGTATGACAGATGCACTAAATTTCATCAATTATCTCTGCCAATCCAAGCTTGACAACGCCCCGTCAGCAACGGGATAACCCTAACGTCGAGCTTCCAGCCCAGACCCACTTACGCCCGACATGTGCTATTGTTGCATTTTTGTACGGCAGCTGTAGAAAAATAATTCAGGCGGTCATCATATCGGGATATTTTTGAGCTACTCGAAAATGCAAATTAATCCTGCGAGAGCATACTATGGTCAAATCAGATGGTTTAGCGTTGCTTCATCTCCTACATTGCACCCACTAGAGTCAGAACGGCCAAGCCTATGCCCTTCCGCACGTATAAGTTAACAAGTACTAAACCTCAGTTGCTAGCGTGCATACGGGGAGATGGTTGGCGCTTTGAGGCCTCCGTCAGACCATGCCGCAGGGCGAAAAAGCATCTGAGTCAGCAAGGAGTGCCAAAAAATCCTCAGCTTAAATGACCGTCATTAATTCCACAAAAGTTGTTACTGAGAATGCTAAGATATTTCCAATTCCTGATATAGAGCGTGCGTGCGCATTGATTCTGCGGAAACAAGTCACGACTCTTTCAATATGCCAAGTGCTGAAAAGAAGTCCAATGCTAACAGAGGTACACAAGACGGAGAAATTCTGTCGGCTACTATCGAAGAACCAATAGCTCTGTACAGTGTTTCCTCCAGAACAAGGCAACCCCTAGACAGGTTGAGGAGCTCTTCAAACAGTCACGATGGGAATCAAATCACATATGTTACCGGAGTGCGATTCTGGCTGATTGTTGTATGGTAAGAGTCATCATGCAATTTTTAATTAACCCAGAATGTTTGACTAGAATGCAGCATTGCCATGTCTCTTTTCCTAACCAACCTGGAAATCCCGATTGTGACGACTTCCTTGGTGGCAATCACGAACGACTTTGGCGGTTTCGAGAGGGTCGGATGGGTTACCTCTAGTTATCTTCTTGGATATGTTGGTAAGTGATTGTTCAATCATGATATGGCTACTATTGACCTTTGCAGGTGTTTTAGTCATTATCGCGAAACTCAGCGATATCTTTGGTCGAAAACTGATGTTGAGCATGTCTATAGCTATTTTCGTTCTGTTTTCGGCAGGGTGTGGTGCCTCTCAGTCTTTAACCCAGTTGTAAGATATCTGCATCAGCCTGGCTGACCTGACGGAACAGCTAATTGTCGCACAGAACAGTACTAAGGGCCTTTCAAGGCGTAGGAGGAGCGGGTTGCTTTGCTCTTGGTACTGCCATAATAACGGAGCTTGGTCCTCCTGAGAAGTACGCCAAATATGTGGCCAATATAAGCATGGTATACGCCATCTCTCTGCTGTGTGGTCCTATCGTCGGGGGGGCGATAAGCTCAAACGCGACATGGCGTTGGGTCTTCTTGCTCAAGTAAGTTATTGTACCATAGCTTAATGATGCTAAATCTAACGTGCGAGTGTTAGTGTGCCTGCTGGTGTTCCAGCACTTGCTCTTGCAGTCTTCGCTATACCGAATAACTTCCCTGACCATGGACAAGGCGACCGCGCGCGTAGTACATGGAAGGAGAAGTTTGGAAAAGAATCAAGGGCTAAAATTGACATACTGGGTGCAGTCCTACTTCTGTTCGCTACTTTGTCCATAACAGCAGCGTTTGAGGAGGCAGACTCTCGCTTTCCCTGGAGATCTGCCTATGTGATAAGCTTGCTATCCGTGTCGGGATTGCTGTGGATCGCACTGTTATTCTGGGAGCGATTTGTTACCCGTTTCAATTCAAGTATTGAGCCCGTTCTTCCATGGCGCTTCTTTAAAAATCGTGCAATGTTGAGTTTACTTTTGTAAGTTCTTTGACACAATGCATTGCTCCGTCTGCTCATTGTATCCAGGAATGGTTTATTTTTGGGAGGTCCTTGGTTCGTGGCCGTGTTCCTGCTTCCGCAAAAGTTCCAGTTCATTCATGGTTCGTCGGGCGTGAGGGCCGGAATACAAACCATGCCATTCACTTTTGCCGCTCCTCTCGGAACCGCGATCGCGTCCATCGTAGGGGGCAAATTCAAGATACCGGTCATGTACATCGTCATGTTTGCCGGGGTCTTACAAACAATAGGATTTGCGCTACTAGCATCTCTGTCAGAATCATCTCATATCGAACCGCGGGAGTACGGGTTTCAAATCATTGCTGGATTCGGCTGTGGCATCAATATCTCAACACTTCTACTCATTGTTCCATTCGTTGTAGAGGATCGAGACAAAGGTACGCTATCATTTCCTGAATCCGACTCTATGCTTACAAAACAGCGGTTGGTATGGGCGCCGTCTCGCAGCTAAGAGTGATGGGGGGTGCCATCGTGCTCTCGATTGCAACATCGGTCTTCAACGGCTATACAAAACCTAGGATTTCGGAGATCCTCCAGGCGATCCATGCTCCTATCGACTCCATACAGTCTGTACAGTCACTGTCGATGCTCAGCAATTTAGATCAACAGCGCATCATAACGATTTTGGCTCGAGGCTATGATCTTCAGATGTATGTATTATGTGCATTTGCTGCCATGCAGATACCCACATCATTGCTTATGTGGAGGAAAAACCAGATTGAGGTTTGAGAAGCATGCGAGCCTGTCGGTCTGACAGAGTTTTGAGTCTTGAGCGGAAGGCAACAGGCAGTGCAGCAGGAGTCAAACCAACTGCTAAACAATGACAAGGTTTAACCGCGTGCTTCGGTTATTGGCGCAGGAGCGAAGCGAGCAAAAGATGCCAATTAGAGTAATATGCGTTATTCGACCAAGTTGGACTCGCGGTTCCCTGGCGCGTTCTGAAGTCTTTGTATAGCTTCAGCAGCTGCGTGCATACCGTCATCAGGATGCTCTCCGGATATAGAATGTTTCAGCTCAGGTATGAGGTCTTATCGAGCTTTTGGTACAATCAAATACATTACTTGGCCCGCAGTAAGCCCTCAATTAATAAGGGTTCGCCACGCTTTGGACATGCCCTCGGGAGACTCAGCATGCAACTTCACACACCTGTGGCTAGGTTGCCCTCTGCACCGACAAAATTCAATCCAAGAAACCTGATCGCAGAAATAGTGTCCTACGAATAAACTCAGACGCGCTTTTTGGTCTCAGTTCAAGTAGGGATTCTGTGAAAGGGTGAAGCATACGCAATGGCGCATGCTGTGCCGCGAGACGTGCGGCAGCGATTGCAACACGCGAAGGAAAAGAGCCTAATCTGCGTTAGAGAACCTCATTAGCTGCGTTCAGATGTACAAGATAACTGCACAGTTCTTGTGCTGGTGTGGCGCTGACGAATCGAGGGATTCAAATCCCGAACGCTTGTGGTTTCCCCAGCAACCAGAAACACCGACATCACCAGTGATGCAACTAGCTCAGGGCAAACCTCACGACCGCCTGCATCGCTTCATAACACCCACGACCATGAAACGTGCACTCTACGAGCCACCCACAATGCGCAAACGTCGCCGCGCTTCGTCGCTCAGCTCTGCACCCGTTTTCGGCGAGGACCACAAGCGACACCAGCCTGCATCTACCCCGCACAAGTTGTCGCCTCTCGAGCGACAACAGAACTCTCTCGCACAAGCGCACAAACTCTGAGCAGAGCGTGCGCAGTCTATTTCCGCTTGGATATGCAGCTTAACCAAGAGCCACCGTCGCAGCAGTCTTTGCGATTCCTCCCTAAGCGACTTTGCTGAAGTGACAGCCGTGTCCAAGAGCTCGAGCCTGCGGGAAAAGAAGACGTAGCAGAGGCGTATGTGCTCACGCAGCCCGACGAAGAAGAGTCCGCAGTATCGCAACACGGTCCTGAAACCCGCTAATATCGTCGTCGACGTTGTCCACTGTCTCCCACCCGACATCGAAGCACTTGTCCCTGGCCATCTCCGCGACATTCTAGATCCTCCTCCTGCAGTTCGCACATCTGCCGAGCCCGATCCAATTATCGCCGCATACGTGGAGAGTGTAGAAGAGAGGGATCACGGAACAAATGAACTGCTCGACCGGCTCGCAGCCGTGTATCGGGATGAGTGCCGTGAGCTGGCGGGAAAACCTGGCTCTGAGCCTGAATACCGGACACATCTATACGGCGACGTGGTTGAAAAGCTCGCCAGAAACCCGCCCTAGCGTAGCGCTCTTCGCACCAACTGCAGCGACAAGCTTTGGCATGACTCGCTCAAACCATCACCTCCAGACCTCATCCTCTCTTTACCCTCTATCTGGCCACCTCTGCCGCTAAATCCCATCACCACGAAACCTCCTAACAACACATCCTTCGAATCGACAAAGAGTTCAATCAGTTCCGACATCATACGTGTGCGACCCGACGGCAATGCATTCAATCTTACCAACCCGCCTTCATCCACCGAGCCAAGCGAATCCTCTACCACCAGTGACCTAGAGAGCACGCTCACGACTCGAAAACCGGACATCACCGTTGGAGTCTCCCGGGACGCCTTCAGTGTCCCTCACACAAGCCTACTTAATTACTGGCAAGCCAACAAAATTGTTCTCAGCGACCCACATGCTACGCAGGGCGACTTGCGCTTCCCATTCCTTATTTTTGAGGCCTAGGGCTTAACGACGAATGGCAACCTTATCGGTGCACAAAACCAGGCCGCCGGAGGAGGGACGTGTGCGATTAGGTTGTTGGAGTCGTTAGCGGCACAGGATCTTGGGGTCGACGTGCCACGCATCGTCTTCAGTGTCACGACCGAGGGCGCAATGCATGAACTCTGGATTCACTATAGGATGGTGGACCAGGACAACATCCAGAGATATCACATGGTGTGTCTAGGAGCTTGGCGAACTACCCTCGATCGCCATGCTAGCGAGTTCGTAGCGGTGCTGGCGAGTATTTTGCGGTGGGGGGTTGATGTGTTCCATCCGAAGATTCAGCGGACTTTAGATAGGGTTTTGAATGCAGTGGCTGTGATGCGTCGATGATAAATGTAATGTGAATTTGAGGCACGCTACGTTGATATACAGAACGTAGCGGTAGATAAGTACCAAGACGTTGCTGAATCTACCCCAGATACGCTTTCAACAAATCTGACACATCACAAGGAGCATGTCGACACTGATCAGTATGAATTGGTAGAGAGTGGCTTTGGGCCTGCGAGAAAGAGCGGCACGCTAACCCCACTTTGGGGCGCTGCTTCGCCATATCGACCAATCACGATTTGCAGTCGAAAAGCGTACATAATCGCACCTCACCCTCTCCACCCACCCCACGACTTGCTGCATGCTACAACCGTGACAGGCACCATTCTACGCTTTTGTAGGGCTCGGGCGACGCGCGCAGACTACCCCCGCAGTTCTCATTCCAAAAGCCCGGACACTCCCCGTACGTTGATGCTTTCTTGAATTCATCATGATCAAGCCCGAAGAAAGATTCATGTCAGAGGGGCAGTGTTATTTTGGCTCCAGCGAAAACCCTAAAACCGTAACTCATTGCGATGTTTGGGATTGGGATCAGCTGCGCATGATCAAAGTCAAAGGCACCGCCAAGCTCTTTCCGCCTGATGAGGACGTCGAGGTTCCGATATTGGCACAATTCGCCGATTACTTATCGCCTAAAGTTTACGCGGTCACTGTCGACGACGAAGGACTCATTTCTGAACTCTCTGCAGATCCGATAGACGACGGTACTGTATTCATTGCATATCCTCCTCTCTCGATCACTGAATCACTTCACGATTGTCGTACAATCCAGTACTCCAAACTACAAGAGCTCGATCGGCTTGGGCCAGGTGTGGATCTGTCGGTGTATCACGACGAATCTGGATTCCTGCAGAACGTCGCCTTCAAATTCAATCCTATCGGAAAACCTCGACGACTGCAGATGGCCTGGGATGAGCTCAATGTTCTCAATTGTCTGCCGCCACATCAAAATATAATACCTCTCCATCGCGTGGTCCTTGAGGATGTGGAGTCTCGGGTCATTGGATTTACAACCAAGTATATCCCTGGCGGAACCCTTGAGGATTCAAAGCTGCCTTTTCGTTTCGAATGGTTACAACAACTCACCCAACTCGTTGATTTCTTAAATCTCGATCTGGGAATCATGCACCAAGACATTGCGCCCTGAAATTTACTCGTTGATCCCAAGACACAGAAGATTCTTCTCTTTGACTTTGACTGGGTTGCATGCGGAAAAAGAAATCTGCTAGACGGGCGAGACGATGTGTCTGGTGTCGTCTTTACGCTATATGAGCTCATCACCGGTGACGACTCCTTCACGAGCATCCCTCACTGGGATCGAAATATGGACACGGTGCAGAACATATCAGAATGGACTTGTAACTGCGAACTTGACTCGGATGTATCGACATTCCGCGACTTTTTGAACGAATGGGTAAAGACGCGAAGGTCTGGCGGAGACATGCAACGATATCTCAATGCGCCCAACCGGCTCACATGGCCGGACCTTCCCACGCCGCTGGACTATAATGTACCTTTCGAGGCTGGCACGAGTGCAGATGGGGTGACGAATTGGATGACGGGTCCGCGGGGGAGGCGCACGGCGATGAGAAAGGTCAATATGTCTTTCGCTGGGAAAGGCCACCACAGAGCAGATTGAGAAAGTCTGAGAATGGCGTGTGATAGTGGATAAGCCAGGACAGAGTATCGCTGTCGGCTTGAATCATCCGTATGATAACTATGGGATTTTAGCGTTAGTAAAATAGGGATTTCAGTTCAACATGTTTTACTTTTAAGCTTGAGACATTCATGCACATTTATTACCAACTTTGACATGATCTGCATGCAAACTGCGTAGCTGAGTTATTAGACGGTTACTTTGGCTTGTCAGTAGACAGCAGAAACTATGCCACTCGGGCGACAGAATTTGAATCAGTCATTGCTTTTGGAGATGGCTCGAGAATATCAGCATAGGTGCACGTGTCCGAGAATCAGTGATCCGCAAATGCTTATTCGAGCTGCAGCGGTATTGATGTCGAAGGCAAAGTCGCAGGCGACTCGCGTTCAGAAACCCAGTGATCTGGCCAGTATGCATCTACACTGGAGCAGGTCTAGAATCCTCTCGCCATTGAGGAAGGGTTAAATTGCATGCACGCTGTTGGGCTATGGGGAACGCCAGACTGTGCCACAGGACTGCTGAAACGCCAACGATGACTGCAGGCATTTCAATTATTACGTGTATCCATCTTTCCAATGCAATAAGATGGCACAGAACTTAACTGCTGAGCGGTATTCCAGGGTATCGGCTATGCCCCTACATTTTCGCCTCCGTGTACAGCTTCACTGTCATGTTGCACAAGTCAGCTTCTGTAAATTACAATCCGACCTCGAAATAAACAAAAGCTTTCGCGCTTTCTGTTTGTTCGACTGCTAGCAATTGCCGAAGCTAGTTATGGCATCTCGCGCTCGACAACTGGTGGAGACCATCTCGAAAAGAGTCTCGGACATCGAGGACTTTCTCAAGACTCAGGGTGTTCCAGATCTCTCGATTGAGTAGGATGTCCCCTTGAATCTCCAGGTAGACCCAACGTTCGCTTCGCCCAAGGATGCCGCATTATTGGCCTGCAAAGAGCTCTCAACGCTGCTCGGAGGCGCATTCCACACATTAATGAATCAAATGGTAACTTGAATACTGTCTATGGAGACATGGAAGCTAAACGTACCACAGCCGACCGAGTTCGCAAATACCCAAACAATCTGCCGCTTCAACATCCCATCTAGCTTCCCACACGATCGCGATCACGCAACCTACGATGAGTTAGCAGCGAACACTGGACTTACGGAGCCTGAGGTGCGACGCCTCGTGCGCTCAACGCTGCCTGCGTACATATTTAGCGAGAAAGAAAGGGGTGTCGTTACTCACACTGCAGCGTCAAAACTGCTAGCCACCAATTCTCTCATGGTTCAATGGATCGAGGTGACTGCAACGGAGATCATACCCGCGACTTTGAGGATTGCAGACGCGATGGAAAAATGGCCTCACTCAGGAGAGCCAAATCAGACGGTGAGTTTGTAGTGCTACACCACAAGCTATGCGCTGATCGTCTTGCCCTGAAGGGTTACAGTCTCGCCAACAGCACCAAAGACTCGGCATTCGCGCACATGGCAAAGTTTCCGGGCCGTCCGGAGCGATTTGCCAGAGCGATGTCCCTCTTCAGCATGGGTCTGGATTATTCTCCTAAATGGTTACTAGAAAACTACCCTTGGGGCACTCTGCGCAATGGCACCCTCGTCGATGTCGGTGGCTCGAAGGGCGAGTATAGTATCGCCATTGCCCAGAAGTACCCTCAGATCAAAGTTATCGTCCAGGACCTGCCAGAAGTAATTGAGAAAGCACAATCGGACGCACTGGCAGAACTGACAGACGGGATCACGTTCATGGCTCATGATTTTTTCACAGAGCAGCCCATCAAAGGCGCAGACGTGTACTTGATGCGGTGGATATTGCATGATTGGTCTGATGCATATGCAATCCGTATCTTGCGTGCTTTGGTACCTGCGTTGAAGGAGGAGGCTAAAATTGTCCTGCAGGAATATATCGTACCTTAACCCGGAGAAATATTGATTCGGCAAGATGAGAAGTTAAGGTAATGTATGCTGCTGATTGAAGAACCTTTTCGATATTCTAACGCATCTATGTATAGAGTTTTTGACACTGCAGTCAGAGCCTTATCGAACGGTAAGGAAAGAGAAGTGAATGACTGGAAAGCGCTGTTCGCCGAAGCGGACAGTCGATTCCAAGTCCTAAGCATTGAGAAACCATCGATGTCTAGCCTAGGAATCATCGTGGTTCAGTGGGAAGGATGATTTGATGCCATCACGAGGAGTTATGCATGTGATCAAGGGCAACCCAATTGGCTTCTTAAATTGGTAATCCTTGGGTCTTCGATGTGCCGTACGCGTTAATCCTCGAACATCACAATGGATACATGTCTAGAGCGAAGTCCGATCGGATGATCGTCTTGTTCAATAGGATCGTCCGTCACACCGGGCAGGTTTTTCAGTATTATCCAGCGATTCAGCCCATTGAGGGGAATATGGAATTCCGTCGCAGCTTTTGCAATACTCCAAATCCATTGATAAGGAAGCCAAGCACTCCTATTAAGCCCTCTTTCATGTTCATAGGCCGCTCAATCTATCAGCAATACACATGCGACCCTTGAGTGATAAGGGATGATATCACGACTACGCGCCCAGCTTGGGTTAGCCTAGGCCAGTCTTGGCCAACCTAAGCCTGTCACAGGTAGCCTCATGGCAGCGATCAGTGCCAGGTAGTTGCTAGGATATCCTACTTTGCATACACATAGTAGTGCAGGAAGGCGTGAAAATATTTATTATTAGCGGAAAATTTAGAGGCGCATGCACGGAGCGCAGAGAGTAAAGCGAGGCGATCCGTGCGAAGTGGGAAGGTGAAACAAATTCGGCCGAGCAGAAGGTGCCAAGGCCGATTCACAATTACAGCCTTAGGTGGGTGGGACCCTAATCAATATTCAGGAGTCTTCGCCGGATACTCAGACTATAGTGCAGTACACCGAGTACGACGCATTCCTCAAATATCCTGTACATCATGCTTTGCGATTTAATTCCCCAGTGATCCCACTGTCCGCAGTTGCATCGACTTTACCTATCCTTCGTTTATTGGGTATTGTCACGCAGTGCTCGTTAGGGCTCTAGCGCAGTCATTCTAGGCAACCACAGTCGTTAAACTACATTTGATCATGGCGCAATACATTTGCTACATCAACTTTGCACTTTCCTTGCTCTTTGCCTCCATATCTGAAGCCTCCACTTTGCAAGATTCTTTTACATATAAGCGCACCACCGACATTGCGCTAAAAGATCAAGATGCGCATATGCATACAACAGTAATGCGGCCTCACTGGATTTCAGGCAGTAACAAATTCTGGTTCCGGAAGAGCAATGCGCCGGAAGAGTCAGAGTTCGTCTATATCGACCCAGACCAGGGCTTGCGCCAGCCTGCCTTTGACCACGACGGAGTGGCACGGGCACTCAAACAACAGGGGATCGAGGCTTCGGCTATAAATCTCCCGTTCGTAGCGATTGATCTCAGTGACGATCGCGCAACCGTGAAGTTTCGTGCTGGAGAGAAAAATTGGGAGTGGACTGAGGAAGGCGTCTTAGCGTCAATCCAGGGTGACATCCACGAGGATGGAGCCTTGGAGACATTGAAGCCTTTGGCTGAGGAACGATACACGACTAACAGCTCGAAAGAGACGGCAATCGAATTTGTGAACCGCACAAAGTGGCGCGTGTCGATATATTGGATTGATAGTATCGGTAACAAGAAGCATTATCAGGATGTTGAAGCCGGACGCACAACAAGTCAACATACCTATGAGGGCCATATCTGGCGAGTTGCAAGAGCCAGGGATGATGAAGTGATTGCGAGCTTCGCGGCTGGGTCTGAGAAGAAGGCAGCTGTCATTGAGAAGGGCCTTCCTACTCCAAGACCTCTGGGCAAGGCTTCTGGAGACCTAATCAAGCGCCAGGGCAATGGGACGACCGATGACTTGGGTATTTTCTTCAGAGACAATAATGTCTGGTTCCGGGATACGAACGGACAGGAAATCAAAATGTCTACAACAGGAACAGAAGACAGCCCTTTCAGTAACTGGACTTACCCTTCGCCGGACAACAAATTCGTCGTCATCTACCAGTCTACACGAGAACAAGATCACACCGTCTACGAAGTTGAGTCGAGCCCTGACGACCAGCTCCAACCTCGCCTACATCAATTTCAGTACCTAAAGCCTGGCGACAACGTGACTATTGACCGGCCGCGAATATTCGATCTGACGAACAAACGCGAGATCCCCACTGACAACGCCCTGTTCGAGAATCCATACGAGCTTTATGCACTAGATGGTGGGTGGAATGCGGAGGGTACCGAATTCCGTTTCGTGTACAACCAAAGAGGCCACCAGGTCTTACGTATAGTCGGCATGAATACCCAGGGAGATGTGCGAGCTGTGATCGAAGAGAAAAGCAAAACATTCATTGACTACTCGAATAAGCTCTATTACCGACAGCTCACCAGCTCGAACTCGAGCGAGTTGATTTGGGCTAGTGAACGTGATGGCTGGAACCACCTTTATCTCTACGATACGAAGAACGGGACGCTAAAGAACCAGATCACGAAAGGAGAGTGGTTAGTGCGGTCCGTGGACTACGTGGATGAAGTGAAACGGCAGATTTGGATCAAGGTGTTCGGCGCCGTGCCGGGCCAGGACCCGTATTATGCCCACTTGGCACGGGTGAACTTCGATGGTTCAGGTTTCAAGATCTTAACTGAAGGCGATGGCACACATTCATGGTATTTTAGCGATGACCGTACAACGTTCACAGATACTTGGTCGCGCATGGACATGGCTGAAAAGACCGTCACGCGCGACGCCGAAACTGGGAACATGACTACTGATGTCTCGGCGGGCAACTTAGACTATGTACTCTGGCCCATTCCCGAGCGCTTTGCTGCACCAGGAAGAGACAACTCTACGCTAATCTACGGCCTCATCTTCCGACCCTACGAGATGGACAACAGCACTAAGTATCCTGTCATCGAAAAAATCTATGCTGGACCGCAGGACTTTTATGTGCCGAAGGCGTACATGTCGCATGACGAAGCACACAGGCTTGCAAACCAGGGATTTGTTGTCGTCCTCATCGACGGCATGGGCACCAACTGGCGCTCCAAAGCGTTCCACGACGTATGCCACAAGAATCTCAAAGACGCAGGATTCCCTGACCGCATCGCTTGGATGAAAGCGGCAGCTTCGACGCGCCCTTGGATGGACATTGACCGCGTCGGCGTGTATGGTGGCTCCGCAGGCGGCCAAAACGCTATGGGTGCTCTCCTCTTCCACAATGACTTCTACAGTGTTGCTGCCGCAGACTGTGGATGCCACGACAACCGCATGGATAAGCTGTGGTGGAATGAGGCTTGGATGGGATACCCTGTGGATCAGAGTTACGAGGAAAGCTCTAATGTTGCAAATGCAGATAAATTGAGTGGTAGTCTACTACTTAGCGTTGGAGAGTTGGATACGAATGTGGATCCGGCAAGCACAATGCAGGTGGTTAACGCGCTGAATCAGGCGGGTAAAGACTACGACTTGTTGTTCATTCCAGGTGGCGGGCATGGAGTGGCAACTACCGACCAATATGCGTTGAAAAGGACAAGGGATTTCCTGTATCGAAAATTGAAGGGAACAGAACCACCAAAGTGAATAATATTGACGAAATAAAGCGCAATATCAAACGTGGGTAAGTCATTCCTTGTTAAGATTAGGGAAGCTTTTTCTGGCCGCTTTCGTTGATTAACTAAACAATTGACAGAATTGGGTTCCATCCTCAAGAGCATAGGTGGTCTTACAGCTTCAGAGATGATAGAAGAAAGACGATCACGGGCGAATGCGCGATGAAGCAGTTGGAAGAGTAAGGTGCCACAAACGCAGGAGTAGGTAGTGTGGCCGCAATTTGCTGCGCATTGTAATTAGTTAGGACGCTACCTCGGAAAACCAATCACAAAATTGGTCGCCTGTTGATGGTTACTTGAATTTCAGGTTATTTGCCGGATATGTCATCCTTATCAAGCTACAGTGAACTGTCTGAATCATTGTTATTACTACACAACACTAATTCCAGTCAAGCTCACAGCTAACAGAGTGATATTCATCGTCTAATGTGCAAATATGCATATGGTGCTAGGTTTTCTACAGACGCAGGACCTATATCTTGCTTTCAGCGGCGGCAGCCTCGATCATCTCCTGATACTCCTGGAACGAATTGACACCCTTGGGCATACCATTGGCCTGTAAACCCTGCTCCTCCATGAACCCTGCTCGCTTCTCCATGACTCTCTGCCACGCAGGTCGGCTTGTCACACGCTCATGCCAGGCCTGCACATTTGGGAAACCATCGAACTTCTCGGACGGAGCACAGAGGATCAGAGCGTCAATCCTGTCATTCCAAGGAGCGAAGGCGATGTCGGCAAATGTTATCTTGTCTCCTACAAGCCATTGTCGATCCTTGAGCACACCCTCTAACACACCCAAGATGCGTTTCAGCTCATTGTTGTAACGCTCAATAGCCGAAGGAATCTTCTCTGGATGTAGCACGTTGAACCAGCCAGCTTGACCGAAATAGGGACCCTGCCCGCTGATCTGGAACGCGAGCCACTGATGGCAGAGATGCCTCTCTTTCAGCGTAGGGAAGCTGAGACGATGTTCAGTGTCGTACTGCTCAATGATGTATTGGAGGATAGCGCCGCTTTCCCAAAGAGTGAGGCCGGTGTTCGGGTCCTCGATAGCTATCGCATGTTAATTACATACATTTGATTCTGATCGAACGATGAACGTACCAGGGGCACGACCGTTGGGATTGATGTCGGTAAATGGTTTCTCCTTGACAACCGCAAAAGTGAAGACGTTGAGCTCGTATGGAACACCAAGTTCCTCGAGGATCAAGACTGGTTTCCACGGATTCGGACCGGCAGCTAGCAGGGAGTAAAGCATGAGCACTCTAGATGAGATGTAATGAGTGCTTTTACTTACGAATTATGTGAACTTTAATGGGCTGCATGATAAGCTAGTATTGAGGTTCAATTCTGTATAGATTGGTCATAGAGGTGTTGATAGGAGTCGTTGACGGAATGGTCGAGTGAAGAAGTAACTGTAAGTAGCCTTGCAAAACCGCGAGCATATGTTCAGCCGGCGGCGCGGCAGCGGCACGGACTGTCGAGCCGATAGTGGGCTGTCGTCCAGAAAATGGCCGTGCGGCTCGGTTTGAGGTATGCGGCGTCGTTCTAATGAAGGTAGTGCAGTGTTGGGAGCGTAATCGCCAATCATCTTACCTGCAGAGAGGCATAATGTTTATTAAGTGACACGGTCACGACAATCATCCTTTCCTCCAGCACGAACCGCTCTACACTACGTATACAAACTATATTTTCACATAGGCTCGATCTCAGATTAGTGTACAAGCTACAGTATAGTATCGCAGCTTACTTCTCATATAGTAGGGCGTGAGTACCATACTATAATTATGGTACTGAATCTCTGTATCTGTGTTAGTGCACCAGGTGCAGCGCCAGAACGAGAGTACTGCAGCTATGACCAAGAAACCCTTACCCCGGTGGAGCAGCACAGCGTCTTGGAATGCTGGCTGCGACCGGGCCACTGGTACCGATTCTTGGCAGCTCGTGCCACGCGTCAGCTCATGCCACACCCCAACAAGCTCGATCAGCCAGCAACTTTGTACTGTAGATACACCAAAACATGCTACTATCACGAGATTTCTTGGGAGTGAGGTCAATTGAGGCTGGCGATAATCGCTATCTATATAGATTATTGATATCTGCTTGGTGTTTTGATCAATCGGCCTCTGCGTGTAGATGGTGTTGATGCTGATGATGCAACCTCATCTACCTCTATAGGCTGATTAGGTGCCTTTATAGGCGTTTTCTTCTGCTGGCGAGGTGTTGCAGTCATCTTACGAGCTAATAGAGCTATCTTAAGCGTTTTTTGGTGTTGTTGTTGGGCCCTACGTGCCACCTAATTAAGGTGTTTCTTTTGGGCCTCATCAGCCCTACGCTGCGTGTAACGGGGCTCGCTTGGCACAATGCTGAGCTTGCCTCGAAGGGGTATGTTGAGAGATGAGGGGTTACAGGAGTATTCCGATATTGGTTGAACGTCAATCAACTACTATGAGAATGTGTTGCCAAAGACTCAGTAGTAATCTTCACAGTGCGTCACAGTGAACTGGTAGTAAGGTAACTATCGTTGGATTGACGATGAAGACTTATCTGGCTATCTGGGTTGGCTATATATGACTGATTTCTCTGTAGGCTCTGTGGGATCGGTGGCTCTGCGCAGAGTTCGCAGATCCTTCAGAGCCACAGAGTCATCACGTGACCCAGAGTCACGTTTCCATGTTCTGATCAGCATCATCCCCATATAGCAGATCACCTGATTCCTGAACAAAGGAATCGTCTTCATCAAAAACGTCGGCAAAATCTATTGCCAAGTTACCTTGTTGCGGTATAGCCGTAACACCATCCCCCTCCTCTAAGCCCTTAGCCTAGGGGTTATTCTGTTGTAGGGGTCCGGCTATATTAGCGGGGCTGGCCCTATTATAAGTTTAGTATTTATAGCCCTCTATATCTTCTTATAAAACTACTAAACGTCTTACTCTTATTAATAAAATTAGTTCCTATGGATTCCTTACTATGCTGTGTTCCCGTTGTATAAAAAATAACCTCCCCTGCGTCGTGGCTCCTTCCTAGACTCTTAGGAAGTTAGCTTGTAAGGCCTGCGTGCGGGCCTCTGTTAGGCATCGTTGCGACGTAAAGGGCGTAACGGTGGCTGCTAGTAAGTAGTTCCTTACTCCTAAAGTAGAGGTACTTATAATCTATAGTAAAATTACTTAATTAGTTGTAAGTTAAAATTTAATTTAAATTAGTTAAAGCTAAACGGGCCCGTAATAAGGTAGAAAGGGCTTAGAAAGAAGCACTCTATCTTACTACTAATAAGGTAGCAGCTACTTAAGCTAAGGTTATACATCTTTATAAATAGAAAGAGTTTTTTAAAAGGCGGGAGCTTAATTAAAATACTTAACTTAAGGTAGAGCTAGATAAGGAGGAGTTTAATTAAGCTCCTCTTTTAGCTTATCCTAACTTCCCTAATAGTGCCTATCCTTTTAATATACTACTAGGCAATTAGGCGCTAGTTCTAATATCTCTAGGTTTTCTATAAGAAATTAGTTTAGCCAATACTCCTTTAACTTCTTAAGGTAATTAAGGTTTTCTTTTAGTTCTTAGGTATTATTTTATAGGTTTCCTTTCTTATTATAACCTATTTATTTAACCTTATAGTAGTTTTGTCTATTTATTAAGTATTATTTTATAATATAAGTAACTTTCTATTCTTTATTCTATTCTTTATATATATTTACTTTATAGACTACTAGTTTAGCGTCCTATAGTACCTTCTTTAGTAGGGCAATATAAAAGGTTAAGTATATTTATATACTACTTAGTAGCTTAAGCCTATATATAATAGGTATAATTTATTCTAGAATTTTATATAGTCTAATTTTAAGGTAATCCAGCTTATTTAATAGGCGTATACTAGCTATATTTTTTTATAATAGCTAGACCTTCTCTCTCTTTCTAAAGATTAGTACCTTCTTATATTTCTAGTTATAATATTTCCCTATTCTTATTTATAAGAACAAGGCGTCTTGTTTTAGCTATTAATAGATTTAAGTAATTTATTTTATCTATTTTTTACTATTACTACTCTAAGACCTTATAGTTCTTAGTACTTAGTATATAATAGGATTAAATCTATAGTTTATAAAGAACGGCGTAATTCTTATAGTACTATATTATAAACTATTATATATTAACTAGGCTATTAGGAGTAGTCCTACCTAGTTATTTTATTAGTAGTTAAGGTAGTATCTTAGGTATATTTATACTATCTAGTTTATCCTCTTAGTTTATCTATTTATTTATAAATAATAGGCTATAGATATACTATATTTTATACTAATTAGGGCAAAGGCTATTTGCTAGAACTTTAATATAAATTATACGTCTTTATTAATAATAATTTTACTAAGTACTTTATATTATACTATTATTATTAAGGTAAATTGGTATACTACGTACTCTACTTTACTTTTTTCTTTATAGGATAGGAAATATATATATTTTATTACCTTATTAATATTAAGTATAATACTATTATATTCTACTCCGTTGTTTAAATTCTTAGATTTTGGTAACCCTAAAATAAAATCTATAGTTATAACGTTCTATAGTTTATCTAAAATCTCTACTAGTTAAAGCTATTTATATAGTACGTACCTACTTAGTTTATTTTATTAATAATCTATATAGTCTTATAGTACCTCTATAACTACTTGTCTTACTTTTAGAATATAGTAATCCTATAGTAATTATTCTAGTATTCTTTTAATTCCTTAATATTCGTGGGCTAGGGCCTCGTGGAATTGCCATACGAACTCTCTTTAAATTTTTAAAGGAACGTATATCCTTCTATAAATTCTAATTATATCCTCCTTATATATAGTTTTTATTAATAGGTATAACGTGCCTTCTTTTATAATAGTAGTTTTCTTTTTTATTTAGTCTTACTACGTACTACCCTAGTTTTTAATAGTAGTAGCTAGCTTTAGTATATTATAAATAATTATCCTATCTTTATTAAATTAAAGGATTGCTCTTAAGACCTTAGTCTTCTCTTAAAGGTCTAGTTGTCTACTTAAGGCATTAACTTAGAGATTATCCATTCCTTTTATATATATAATCTTAAAATTATATATTATAAGGACTTGTGTTTATTTAACTTATTAGCTAGTTAATTCTTTATTAACTATAAGTTCCATAAGGTTCTTATAGTCTAAGAATATAAGTATTTAAAATCTAGCCCTTTAGAGGTATATTCTTTATATTTTAAAGGCTTCTACTATTACTAGTAGTTCTTTGTTATAGATATTATAATTAAGTTTAGCTAAAGTTATTTTTCTAAAAAAGTAATTATAGAGGTATTTTTCGTCTATCTTAGGGTTGTATTAGAGTAAGTATATTTCTATAGTAAAGTTTAAAGCATCTATTTTAAAGATAGTAGATTATCTTAAGTTAAAAATTTATAAAATTAATTTTTTTATAAATTTTCTTTTTAGTTAATATATTACTTATTTATATTTCTTTATCTATTTAAAGGGTATATTCTTTTTTATAAAGTAAGTAAGTAGTTTTATAATCTTAGTCTAGTTTAGTATAAACTTTTTATAAAAGTTATAAAATCTTAAGAATAACTATATATCCTTTAAGTATTCTAGTTTTCTCTACCCTACTATTTCTTTTAGTTTAGTAGGTTTAACTTTAAGTTGTCTTAGCTTAATAATAAATCCTAGGAATATTATTTTAGTAATATAAAATTTATACTTCTTAAGTTTAAAATAGAGTTTTACTTATATTATTCTTTATAAGACTTCTTTTACATACTCCTTATATTTTAACTTATCTTTAGAGTAAATTAGGACATTATTAAGGTAGGCTATAGTATATTTATTTAAGTATTCTTATAGTACTATATTAATTCGTTATTAGAATATAGTAGGTACGTTAGTTAGTTTAAAAAATATAATATTATATTTAAATAGTTTATACTTAGTTTAAAAAGTAGTTTTTTATTTCTTACCTTCCTTTATTTAGATCTAATAGTACGCGTTTTTAATATTAAAATAAATAAATATCTTTATATATACTAGTTAATCTTATAGATCTTAGATTAAGGGTAGTAGGTATCTATTCTTAATTATAATATTATTTATTTTCTTAAAATTAATATAAAACTAGGGTTTAAGATTATCCTTTTTATTAATAAAGATTACCCTATAGACTATTAATAACTTTAATAGTTAAATATACTTCTATTTAAGGTTTATTTTAATATACTTTTTAGTTACTTTATCTTTTTATTTTATAGTTTTATATACTAGTCCCTATATAGGTTACTTTCCTTCTATTAGGTTAATTTTATAGTCCTATTTAATATGTTTAGGGAGATATCCCTTAGGTTTATAAAAGATTTTATTAAACTTAATATATTCTTTTAGAATTTTTAGTAGTTCCTCTTTACTAGTTACTATCTTTCTAGGGTAGGTTACCTTACTTATACTCTAATATATTATTAGGTTTATAGTTTATAGTTAAGGTATATTAAGTATAACGTCCTATTTATTATCTATTTTAACTAAATTTATTTAGAGGTTTGTTATAGTAAGTTCTTTTATTAAGAAGGTACTAGGTTTAGTTTTCTTACCTATTTATTTAGTAAAGGGTAATCCTTTAATATTTATTAAGGGTTTACGTCCTATTACCTTACTATATAGTATTATATATTTCTTAGTAAAGTTTTTAAAAATAAAGTTATATATAGCTCTATTATTAATTATAGCTTTAATAGATAGTCTATAGTATTCTCCTTATAAATAGATATAAAATTCTCTTATTCTTTAAAGTATATTTTTTAACTAGTACTTTATACTTATTTTCTTGGCTATATATATTAAGTACTTATTTACTAGATATTTATATTATAGTCTACCTAGGATGTATTCCTTTAGTAGTAGAGATTTTAAAGTAAGGATTAAATATCTATTATATTTCTTTTCTAAGTACTATCTATAGACTAATTTTTAAGTTATAATTTCTATATATAGATTACTATAAACTTATACTAGGTATACCTAGTATTTTTTCTTTAGTATTATATATATTAGGTAGAATCTATTAATATAGAATACCTATAAGACTTTATAGTATATAGGGTATATATAATTAATTTAAGGGTTGTCCCCTTCTCTTCTTCCTTCTCCCCTATTTATTTAGTTTAATATTAGTATTTAGTATTTTACTAAAGTTTAAGGCGTATAAGCCTTATCTACTTATTTAACTTTTTTAGTAATATTCTTTTATTCCCCTTAAGTAGGTATATTATCTATAAGGATTATATTTCTTTTAATTTACTTTTAAAAATTAGTAAACTTTATATTTTATAGATACTTAATTCTTTAATTTTTATATATCTTATAGACGTTCTATCCTTTTAACTCCCTTAAAAAGAATTTCTATTACTTAATAGCTTAAGTAATATATCTACTTTAGTCCCTTCTTACTATACTTTAGGCTAGGCCTTAGTTTTAGAAATACTTAATCTTTTTAACTTTTATATTTATATTAGGCGTAGGGGTTCCTTTCTTTATAGGTAATAACGTAAATAGTTCTCTTTATAAGGTAGATAGAGAAGGCGTCTCTATTATTTTATTATTAAAGTTTAAGTTATTAATAGTAGTATTATACCTATACTAGTATTTATATTTAAGTATATTAAAGTTAACTAAGCTTATAATTAGTTATTCTTTAGTAGCTATTAGGCGTTTTACTTTAGGTTAATACCCTATATCCTTCTTAGTCTTTATATAGGACGTATATAAGTTATTATAATATTTAGTCTAGTGGCTATTTATATACTCCTTACTACCTACTAGCTTTTCCTTAGTTTTTTAGGGTTCCTTTTTTTTAGGTATCTTCTTATTTTCCTTAATAAATAAAGTCTAGTCTTTATTAAAATAGTTTTATACTAAGTATTTTTTTTAACTATAATTAAAGTAAGCTCTATTCTTATAGAGTTTCTCCTTTTATATATCTTTTTTAGGGTTCTATAGCTTTTATTCTTTTTTATTTATATTAAGGATTATTAAGTCTTTCTTATTATAGTTTTTATAATACTTAAGGCTTCCTTTTTATTCTCTAGTATCTATTTAGTTGTCCTACCTTTATAGGCTAAGCTTATCTTTAATTTAGACTATTTACTTAATTAAGATAGATAGTATTATTACTTTTTCTATATAAATTATTTTATAATGGATATTTAACTTAAGTCTCTTATAATATTAGTTAATTAAGGCCCTCTCTCCTTAGTCTAAGACCTTATTTGCTAGTTATTTAAAAGCTAATACGTAGGCTAAGACTAATTTAGTCTATTAGAGCTTAAGAAGCTTTTATTCTACTATATATTCTACATTTATATTATTAAAGATTTATTTTAACTTTCTTTTAAAGTATTAGTAGTTATTAAAGATAAAATTTATCTTTATCTTCCTATTATCTTCTTTTATATTTATTTAAAAGTTAGTAAGGTAGCTATTAAACTAGTTTATTACCTTACCTATAAAATAGATTACTACGTATATAACTTTTTCTTTTTTATTTTTTAAATATTCTTTATTTAGGTTTAAGTATAAGGATATAAACGTAAGGAACCCTTTAAGCTTACTATAGGTACTATTAAACTTTTTTAGTTTTACTAGCTTTAAGAGTTTACTATAAATATGTTATTCTAGTTTATTAATTTATTATTTTATAATACTATTAGTCCCCTCGTCTATTCTTTTAAGTACTACTTTTATTTAAGCTTTTAATTAATTATAGGTTTCCTTCTATTTTTTTCTATTGGCTGTAAGGAGGTTAATTCTTTTTTTTATAGCAACCTAATTAGTATTATTTAAAGGATTAATCTTAAGTAAGCTAAAAGAGGTAGGGTTTATAGGAGCTATTATTAGTAGTTTATTAAGTAAAATACTTATCTATAGTTTATCCTTAAAATATAATTATTAAAGTATAATAGGGCTTACTTAGTATAATACTAAGCTTGCCTTAAAGGGGTATATTAAGAGATAAGGGGTTATAGAAGTATTTTAATATTAGTTAAATATTAATTAACTACTATGAGAATATATTGCTAAAGACTTAGTAGTAATCTTTATAGTATATTATAATAAACTAATAGTAAGGTAACTATTATTAAATTAATAATAAAGACTTATTTAGCTATTTAAGTTAACTATATATAACTAATTTCTTTATAGGCTCTATAGGATTAATGGCTTTATATAGAGTTTATAAATCCTTTAGAGCTATAGAGTTATTATATAACCTAAAGTTATATTTCTATATTCTAATTAGTATTATTCCTATATAGTAGATTACTTAATTCCTAAATAAAGGAATTATCTTTATTAAAAACGTTAATAAAATCTATTATTAAGTTATTTTATTATAGTATAGCCATAATACTATATAGCTAGCGCTTAATTAACAATATATTTAATATACCTCTTCTTAGCTAATTAAGCTTTAAGACGTTAATTAGCCTTATAAGCTTTTATTTAATTAGCTTTTTACTACTACTTCTACTCCTTCTCTTAATTAATATAGTATTGACAATTATGGGCCCTTTATATATTATAAGGTAATTAGAATATTACTCTACTATAATTACTATTGCTTTTATTAAAAGGCAGAGGTCTACCTCTCTTAAAGCGGCGTTTCTTAGTAATTAGAGTATTTTATAGGCCCTTATTTTCCTCTTTTAAAAGCTAATTTTAGATAGAAATATAGTAAATAGCTAATCTTAGCTTTTAAGTCTTTATATTATTATATTAATCTATTAAAGTCCTTATTTAGTAATTAATTTTATACTAATCTAATATACTAAAGCCTAAGCTATTACTATTAAGTATTAATTAATTAAATAGTATTAATTAATTAAATCTATTAAAAATTTTCTATAAATTAAGTAGGGATATATTAGTAGCTTTAAAAGTATTAGTAATTAATTAAAACCTTATTATAGTACTTTAAGTTTTAAAGAATAGTAAATAAAAGTTTTTTATAAATATAAATAAAAGTCCTTAGCTATTATTAATAAATAAAATAAGCTTATTTAAATATACTATTAATAGAGGCTTAAATATAAAGACATTAAAAGGCTATAGTATATAAATTATATAAAGTAGATAAATAGTTAAAAGAATCTTATTATAATTATAATAGTTAATAAAATCTATAAATATATAAAATTTATAGCTATTAATTATTAATAATTAATAGAATTGTTAAGCTTTTTTTTTAATAAAATAATTAAATACCTTTTTTAATTATACTAGCCCTATCTAATTATTACTCTATTTAGAATTAAATAAGTAAAAGAATAATTATATAATATTAATTTTTAATAATTTTAATACTTATAGTTTATTTTTTATTTTATTATTTTTTTTATTTTTTATATTATAATTTATTAGTTTTTATTAGTATTAACTATATTTATAATATTACTACTTTATTTAAGGTTCTTATTTTAATATTTTATTTTTATTTTATAACTAGTATTTATAGTATAGTTTAAAGGTATAATAATATATAGCCCCTTAAATATACTTATAGTATAATATTTTTTTTAAAATTTCTTTAATTTTTTTAATTATACTTAAGGTATTAAAGAAATCTTTAACTATTTATTATTATTAATATATTAATAAAGTTTATAATTTAACTTTTATAATATTAATATATTATAATTTATATATTATAAAAAATATTTTTAAGTATTTTATAAGTACTTTATTAGATTAGTATATAGTATATATTATAATTTATATAAAATATAGTTTATAAATATTAAAAAAAAAATAAAAATAAGTTTAATTTAAAAAATATTAAAAATATTTAATTTTATTAATTATAAAAACTAATATTATTTATTTAAAGCTAGAGCTTATAGAGTTTAAAAAAAAAAAAAAATTTTATAGCTTATAATATTTATGTAATTAATATAATAAAGTATTTAAAAAAAAAGACTTTAAAAAGTAAAGTTACTACTATTTTATTTAATCTTTTATTATTTTTATTTTTAATTAATTTAGACTAGTTATAGATTAATTCTTTCTTTTTTAATTTTTTTAATTTTTTTTATAATTTTAATACTATCTCTTTAATTTTAAGTTTTAAATTTTATTTTTTTAAAAGTATATTTTTATATATTTATATTAAAAGTTCTTTAATAGCTTTTTATAATTTATAAGATTTTTTTTAGGTTTTTATATATTATATTACTTTAACTATTTTTTTTATACTATTAGATATTTAAGTTAATTATTTATCTTTTTTAGATTTTTAATTATTTTAATTTTATATTTATTATCTTTTAGTTTTAATTAAATTTTAATTAAAGTATTTAAAAGTATTAGTTTTAATAATAATTTATAAAAAATTAAATATATTTTAGTTTTTTTTAATAATTAAAACTTATTTATAACTAATTTTTTATTTTTTAAAATTTTAAAGAGTTTTATTTATAAGTAATCTAATTTTTTACTTTACCTTTTTATTTTAAGATTTTTTTATAATAGGAAAACTTTATTTTCTTTTTTAAAAATTAGTTTTTTAATTCTTTACTTATTTATATTTTTAAATGCCAAGGGGACTTTATAGGTTATTTTATTTTATAAAATTTAATATATTTCCTTTATTTTTTAAGCCTTTTTTTAGACTCTTTTAGTAATACTTTTTATATTATTTAAATTTTAATAAATTATTAACTTATATTTATAATTAATATACTAAAGTAAATAGTCTATTATATTTAATTTAATACTATTATATATTAATTATATTATTAATAATAGTTTAACTTAATTATTTTATTATTTATTTATATAAATTATAGATATTATTTTAATATTAAGTTTATACGTTTTATTTATTTATTTATTTATAAGTAAAAATTTATTAAAAGTTTTTAGTATATTCTTAAGACATTAATAAATATATTTTAGTATTTAAACGTAAAAAGTTTATTTTTATTTATAATAATTTTTATTAAGGCCTTATATTTTATAAATAATACTTAATCTATTTTATAAACTAATTTTTTTACTATTATAAACTTTTTTATAAATATAAATTTAATTATTTTAGTTAATTAATTAATAATATTAAATATAATATTATATATTTATTTTAACTTTAATTATAATAATACTAGGAGTTTTACTATAAAATTTATTATTATACTTACCTATAATTAGTTTAATAGTAGTAGAAATTATAATAATTTATAAAATTTATATTTTTTAAACTTATTTTTATAATATATTAAATAGTTATCTATTACCTTTTTAATTACTTTTTTAAGTTTAAATATAGTATATTTATTTATAATTTTATATATTATTTCTTTAATATTAAAGTATTTTTACTTTTTTAACTTATAAACCTTTTTTATTAAAAGGTTTTTTTTTTTTTATATAATCTATCTTTCTTAGTAGTTCTTTTTATTAAATTTTATTTAATAAAAGTTTTACTTTTCTTTTTATATTTTTAAAGAGTTTAATATAATTTTAGAAGTTATTTACTTTTAATTTTTAATATTTTAAAATAACTACCTATTACGTTACTATTAGTTATATATAATATTTTAAATTTATTTAATAAAATTATTTTTTTAATTAATTATACTATAGAGTATTATTATTTAATATCTTTAATAGTATAGTTTATATTTTTAATTTCTTTTTTATAAAATTTAATTTTTAACTTAAGATATATATTACTCTATTTATTATTTTTAGTTAATAGTAGACTTTAAAATTAAAGTTTATAAAAAACTTAATTTATTATATTTATTATTAATTTAATTTCTTTATTATAATAAAATTTATTAAGTTTTAATAGTTTATTTAAATATTTATTTAATATAATATATTTATATATTATATTTTTTATTATTTAAAGATATTTACTATTACTAATAGTTTTTTATTATAAATATTATAATTAAGTTCTACCTTTAAAAACTTATAAGAATAATAAAATATTAGTTTTTATTTTTTATTTTTATATAATTATAAAAGAATTACTTTTAGTATATAGTTTAAAGTATTTATTTTTATATAAGTTTATCTCCTTAAATATAATTATAATAATACTTAAGTTTAATCTTATTAATTTTATTAAGTTTTAAAGTAGATTTAATATTAAGTCTATATATATATAATTATTAAAGACTTAAATAATTAAAATCTTAGTAATATAGATTATATTTATTTATATAAATAATTTTTAATTATAAATAGCTTAATAACTTTTTAATATTCTTTTATATTAGATTTATAAGTTATTAATTAATCTTTAGTTTACCTTTTATTATATACTCTTATATACCTCTATTTAGAGTATATTTAAAATAGACCTTTTAATTATTTATATTAATATAAATATATTTATAGTAGAGGGTTTATAAAAAATCTTATCTTTAATTTTTTAAATACTTTTTTAACTTTTTTTATAAAGCCTTTTTATTAATTTTTTTAATAAGAGTTATTATTAATATTATAATTTTAAAGTAGTCCTTAATAAACTTTTAATAAAAATTAATAAACTTTAAAAAAAATTATATATTTTTTATTAATTTAAGTTTTTATTATTTTTATATAGTAGCTACCTTTTTTAAATTTATAAATATATTTTTTTTTAAAATTATAAGTTTTAGGTATTATATTAGTATAAGTAATTAAAAAGTCTATACTAGATATATTCTATATAAAGGTATATAAAAATATATAATAAAAGGTAAACTAAAATTAATTAATAAATCTATAGGCCTAATATAAAAGAATATAAAAAAGTTATTAAATTATTTATAATTAAAATAATAACTATATAGGTTAATTTAAATTAAATTATTAAAAATTCTTTTATTTAAACCTTTAATAATTAAATTAAATTTTAGATTTTATTATACTTATTCTATTTTAGTAATATAAAATTTATATTTATTTAAATATAATAATAAATAATATTTTTTTAACTTAACTAATACCTTTTATAAATATTAAATATATTTTTTTAGTATACCTTTAAAATAGACTAGAATATTATTTAAGTATATTATATAAAATATATTTAAATATTTATATAATACCTTATTTACTACTACTTAAAATATAGCTAAGGTATTAATTAATTTTATAAATATAATAATAAACTTAAATAATTTATATTAAATTTAAAATATTATTATATATTTATACTATTTTATTATTTATATTTAATAATATTTATTTTTTATATTAAACTTTATAAATTACTTAGCTTTTTAATATTAGTTTATAAGCTTTATTATTAATAGTAATAGATATTAATTTTTTATTATTTTATTATTTAATTATTTATAATTAATATATAGATATAGTTATTTATTTTTTTTTTATATAAAAAGTATAATAAAGGCTATTAAGTTTTTACTATACTTAATTAACTTTTTTATTAAGTTTCTTTTAATTTATTTTATTAATTTTTCTTATTAATTTTATAATAATAGTTATAATTTTTTAAATTATAACTTTATACCTTTTTATAAGTAAATTTTATAATTTTATTTTTATTTATTTAGTAGAGTTTTACTATCTTTTTTATAAAAAAGTTTTTTAAAATTTTTATATTTTAATAAAATAAATTAGGCCTTTTAGTTTTTAATTTATACTTAACTTTTTTTTATTTATATAACTTTAATTTTTTAGAGTTTTTTTTTTAGAATTTTTACTATTTTAGTTTTAAAAATCTTTTATATTTATTTATTTATTTTAAAAGTTATTATATATACTTTTTTTTATAAGACTATTTTACTTTATTAATTATTAATATAGTTTATTAGACTATAATTATTTATTTCTTTTAATTTATTATTAAATTATATTTTTAAAATTAATTATAATTAATAATTACTTTTACTATTTCTATTCTTATAATAGTAAATTTATATTTATTTTTAAGTTTTTTAAGACTTATTAATAAAAGTAAAGTTTTTAATTATAAATATTTTATATTATATTTTCTTAATAGTATTTTATTTATTATTTTTAACCTAACTAATTAATTCTTTTTTTAATAGAATAATTTTAATCTTTTAATTATATTTTTAAAAATTAAATATTTTATTACTTTAAAGTTAATTAATACTATTATTTAAAATTCTTTAATTATAATAGTTTTATTTAATTAAAAATCTTTATTTAAATTTTTAATTATTTATTTTACTATTATTATACCTTTACTAGTTTAGTTTTTAGTTTAATAGCTTTTTAATTTTTTTATTATATAAATATTATTTATTTACTTATAGTTATTTAAATTTTTATATATTAATATTTATAAAAGTTTTTTATTTTATAATAATATTTTTTTTTCTTTTTAAAATTATTTTTTTTATATTAGTAGTAGTCTTTTATTAAATACTTTTATTAATATAAGTTTTTATATTTTTAACTATAAAATTTATAGGCTACTACCTTTTTTTTTATAAGGTATTTTAAGTATTTTTTTATTTTATAGTCTCTTTAGTTAAGGGTTATAAAATAAAGTTATTTTATAGTAGATATTTTTAAATATTATATATATAAAAAATACTAGTAAATTTATTATTTAATTTTATTAATTAAATTTTAATTATATACTTTTAATTTTAGTATATAAAATAAATATATAAATAATATTTATATTATTTAAAATAAATATACTTCTTACTCTACTTTTTTTACTTATAAATATAATATAATTAAGCTTTATACTTATAGTTTTTTAATTTTATATAGTCTTAATTATTTAATATTTTAATAATTAATCTTTATTTTATTTTATAAATATTATATATATTTATAGTAGTTTTATTATTTAATTTTATTATAATTATTTTTTATTTATATTTATTATATAAATATTAATATAGTTTCTTATTACTCTTTAATTTATTTTTAAAATAGTAGTAATATTTTTAATTTTAAGTTTATTATTTTTACTTTTATAATTTTAGTCTTTTTTTTAGCTTTAATTTAGTTTTTTAAATAATTTATTTTAAAATATCTTTTTTTATTATATATTAAATATACTTTATTTTAATAGTATTTTTATTTCTTTTTTTATATACTAAAGTTTTATTTCTATTTTCTTAAAGTTTATTTTATTTTTAATTTTAAATTTTATTAATTATAATAATATCTTTATTCTTATCTTAATAGTTTTATTTTTTATAGTTATTAACTTTAGTTATTAGTATTTTTTAAATATTTTTTTATTTTTTTTAGTATTATTTATAAAAATAATTATTAATTTTTATTAAAGTCTTTATAAATTTTTTTAAGTTTTTTAATTTTATATAATATATTAGTTTATCTTTTATAGCTTTCTTTAATCTATTATAATAGATTAATGTTATATAGGTAGGTAAAGAGTACCTATTTTTACTCTATATAGGATATTAGGGCCTATTAGGCCCTAATGGAATATATTAGGTAATAAGGGGTTATATTATACTAAAGTTAATAAAAATAGTTAGCTAGTAATTTATTTATTCTATAATCTATTATTAATTTTTCTAAGTTAAGTCTATATTACTACTACTTATAACTTAATATTTAAATTGCTTTTACTTTTATATAAGTAGTCTAGACTAACTTATCTTTATAAACTTTAAATAGGCTAAATTTAAAAGTAGTTAAACTACTTAAGACTTTTATATTATAGTCTTAGTAAATAACGTTAATTTAGTAAGTAAAGATATATAATTAATTTTATCTCTAATAACTCCTCCTCTTTTTTATTAACTAGTAACAACTTATACTAGTTAATGCCTACTAATGCCTAATAGCTTAAGAGAGGACCAGTTAACAATAACTATAATTAATTAAGATATAATAAATAATAGTATATTTAATAACTTAAATATAGCCCTTAAATAGCTAAAAGATAAAAAAAATACTATAGAACTATAGTATATAAATAATATTTAACAACGCTATAAGTTAGATAATATTAATATACTCTTTAAGTTTATATAGGATACTATATAGTAGTAAGAAGCTATAAAGACTTCCTCTTTATAGCTACTAATATAAAAGTAGCCTTATAAGTATATATAAAAGGATTATTATAACTTTAATTAATAAAAGGATAATTATAAACTTTACTTTTAAGCCTTAAAGATATATTTTATTAGTAAATAAATAAAAGTTAATTATACTTTATAGTTTATCTTTAACGTCCTTTATATAACCTAAAAGATTAAAGTCTAGTCCTAATTATTAATAAATCTATCTTAGAAGGAGATATAGAAGATACTAAAGGGAAAGATACTTTAAGCGTTAAAATCCCCTAAAGAATAATGCCAATTAGTATATAATTAATTAAAATAGTATTAATAGAGGTTAAATTAGGCCCCTTTAAATTTATTAAACTATCTTTAAAGCTATTAAAAGGAGTTAAAGGTTATTAACGTTAAATATTAAAAGTTAGAGTTTATTAGATACCTCTTTTTATATATCTAATAATGCCTATAGATAATTCTACTAGAACTTAAAACAACGATATTTAATGTTAAGCTTTAGGCTTTAATTATTTTTAGGACGGAAAAATTGTTTATAATAAGAATTATTTCCCTAGCCTAAAGACAACTACTTAAGAACTAATAGTAGAAGTTAAAAACTAGGGGGAGCAATAGACCCTAAAAGTAAATAAAAAAGGCTAGTAAATAAAGTAATAGTTTAAAAAGAAGTAGAGTAGTACTATTAAAACCTATTAAGTCTAATAATATATTAATATATTATTATTATAATAAAGTAGAATATATCTACCTAAACTACTCTACTCTTAATAAAGCAGCCGCCCCTAGGTTATAAGACATTAAGGTAGATAAAGAAAAGTTATACCTATTAAAAAAAGATAAGTAATAGAAGGACTTATAGTAGTCCTATTTATCTATATTAATTTAATTATAAATTATATTAATTAAGTCCTAGAGGTTTATAAAATAGGCTTATTATTTAACTAGTTATATAAGTAGCTAAAAGGAATACTTACTCTTAGGGCTAAAGTTAAATAAGAGTTTATAAAAGCTTTAATAGACTTTATATCTACTCTAAACCTCCTCTTCTTAGTAAAGGCTAAATAGTTAGGGGTAAATATAATACCTTTAAATAATTTACTTATAAAAGTAGTAAATAGATCCTAAATAGTAATATATAGTACTATAATTCTTAATATAAAGCTTATAAACTCTTAAGGACAAAAGTAAATTTAAATATTACTATTTATAATAGTAAACCTTTTAAAGTATAATATATTCTTAAATTTACTATAGTTTAACTAAATAAATTTAAAGGTAAACGTTGTAAGTTATTAAATTTTTTTTTAAAAGGAGATTAAGGAATTATATCTCCCCTTTAAGAAGATTACTATTAAAGGTATAGAGGAGTTTAATTATATACTTTAAAACCTATATATAGCCGTTTATACTTATATAGTATTAGGCGTAGACAACTTAGTACTAAATAAACCTATTAGCCTTAAAGAGAGACTAATATTAAATATCTATTCTAAGTTTAAAGACTTTAGCTCTAATAAAGACTATAAAGCTATACTAGATTATAATAAAAATAATCTATATATAGAGCTTAAGTTAAGCTAGTAACTATTATATTTTCTTATATATAACTTTACGGTTTTTAAATTAGAGACTCTTTAGAAGTATATTAAGAAATACCTTATAAAAGGTTAAATTTATTACTTAAAATCCCTAATAGGAGTGCCAATCCTCTTTATAAAAAAGAAAGATAGTAGCCTTAGGCTTTATATAAATTATTAAGGACTTAATAAAATTATAATTAAAAACTATAAATCTCTCCTACTAATTATAGAATTATTAAATTAACTTAAATAGGCTAAAGTCTTTACTAAGATTAACCTAAAAGAGGCCTATTACTAAGTATAAATAGTAAAAGGTAATAAATAGAAAATGGTATTTAAGATCTATTATAGTTATTTTAAATATCTAGTAATACCCTTTAAACTTACTAATACGCCAGCCTAGTTTTAGGGCCTTATTACTTAAGTATTAGTTAAATTAATTAACGTTAGCTATATTATATACCTAGATAATATTTTAATCTTTTTAGATATAGAGGAGGACTATATACGTTATATCTAAAAAGTTTTATAATAGTTATAAGAAGTAAAGTTATTTATTAATATAAAGAAGTATAAATAGTATACTAGTACTATAAAGTACCTAAGTTTTATTATTATAGCTAAAGGGTTAACTATTAACCTAAATTAAGTTAAAGTAATTTAATTATAGCCTATACTAACTTATATATATAATATAAGAGTATTTATTAGATTTATAAACTACTATTATAGATTTATTACTAATTTCTCTTAAATAGTACTTCCTCTTACTAGTTTAATAAAGAAAGGTTTAAATAACGCCTATTAAAGGCCAGCTATAAAAAGGAAAGAAAGTATTTATTTAAAATTAAGGCTAAAAGGTTATTAAGCTTTCTAAAACTTTAAGAATGCATTTTTTAATATACTAATACTTACTTACTATAAGAGTAGTAGAAAGATATATTTAGAAACTAATACTTTTAAAGGGGTAATTAATACTATTTATAGCTAATTAATCCCTAATAAAGATAGGTAGGCAATATAGTAGCCTATTAATTTCTTTTTAAAAAAACTAAATACTATTTAGTATTATTATAATATATATAATAAAAAGTTACTTACTATTATTAAAGGTATTAAATATTAGTATTAGTATTTATAAGGACAACGTTTTAAGGTCTTAATAGACTATAATAACCTATAATAGTTTATAGAGATAAAGACGCTTATAGAACGTTATATTTAATCTTACTTAATTTTATTTAAGTATAATTTTATAATAACTTATTATATAGGATTTATAAATCTAGTAAATAGATTATCCTAACGTCTAAACTATATACTTATAGTTAGTAAGCTTAAGTAGAAAAGTAATAAAGCTTTTATATAACCCTTAACCAAGATATTATCTTAGTAGGAAGGTAATAAGACTCTTATATTTATAGTTATTACTAGATTAAGTAGTATAAAAAAGTAAAATTAGGCCTTAAAGAACTAAATTTATAACTTTAAAAGGAAGAATAAAGAGATAGTAGAACCTTAATTTCTAAAAGATTAAAAAAAACTAAAACTTAAAAGTTTAAACTTATTAAGGGATAATATTAATAATTTAATACTAAGTAGTTCTAACATCCTCTATTTAAAACTAATAAAACCTAAGTAAATTAAAATAACTTAAGAATACCTAGACGTAATTAAGAGCTACTATAATAGCCCTCTTTTAAGATACTTTAATATTATTTAAACTCTTAAGTAGGTTTAATAACGTTATTATTAAACTAAAATAGCTAAAGATATATTAGATTATATTTATAACTATAAACGCTACTAAAGGGTAACTATAAAGAGATATAAGCTATATAGCCTTTTTTAAATACTACTTATCTCTAATAGGCCTTAATAATATATAATAATAGATTTTATTATTAATTTACCCTTAAGTTAATTTATAGGAATAATATATAACGTAATCTTAGTTATAATAAACTATTTTTTAAAAATAGCCTATTATATACTTATATAAATAAATTAAGACGGTACTAACTTAGCTTAGGTATAAATCTAAGAGGTAATCTACTTATATAGTAACCTAAAAATAGTACTATTAAATAGAGGCCTAATAATAAAATTCTATTATTAAGATATATTTTACTATTACTTAAACTTATAGTACGTCTTAACGTCTACTTTCTACCCTTAAATAGATAAATAGACTAAGTATTAAAACTAGACTTTAAAATAATATCTTTAAATCTTTTATTTTTTTAAATAGAATAATTAGGCCTTATAGATATCCTTAGTAGAGTTTATCTATAATAATAGTTAATATTTATTAACTAGTTATACTCTTTACTAAGTTTACTTTAGCTATAACCTAATAGAGTCTAATTGGCTCTATTAGTCCTTAGAAGATAAAGAGAGTCTTAAAGGTTTCTAGATAACTAAAAAACTACTAAAAATTAAAGTATAAGTATATAAGAAATTTAAAGTAATATAAAAGTATTAAAAAAGTATTATAAATAAA
>JACVRA010000243.1:83589-99247 GCA_019828545.1 Paracamarosporium sp. OC-R06-R3 | reverse complement strand
GAGCAGACCATCCTTCCACGCTGACCAGCATGCACAACCTAGCTTTTACATGGAAATCACTTGCCCAGAATATACAGGCTATAGATCTGATGCAGGAGTGTGTACAACGGCGCCAAAAAGTGCTTAGAGCTAATCATCCTGACTTAGCGTCTTCTATATCGGTCTTGCAACAATGGGAAGGAGAGCGTGTAGACGATAAGTTACATGCTGAGTTTGAGAATATACGCTTGTGACTTCCTATAGATGTAGATTATGTTTATATTATAGATATTGTGTTAACAATCTTAGGCCATTAGGAAACTATCTAATTAAGTTAGTTCAGAGTCAGTTTCGAGTACGTAGGTCATCTAAATCACGGACTTAATTGATGGCGCCAAGCTTTTACTCAAGGACAAATGGCCCATTCACGTGGTCTTGTTCCGGCACACAGGGTTGTCAGCTAAGACGCTTCGGAGAATGCTTGAGGGGTGAACTGGGCTAACTGCTTATGACCTGATTTATTTTTTTAGTCAGCTGGTTTGTGCCGTAACCTATAAGCCATCTGATTGGTATGGTCAGATCCGAGATACCGACATGGGGTGGCGATTTGGATAACTTGCGCCTTGACGGCAGTCTTATCGCCGGGATCGACCTCTTGAGGCTGAACTCGGGTTCTTGGGTAACTAGAGAAACGATTTGACACTCAGCAATCTCATAGAAAACGCAGGTTCGTCCGGTAGGGAACGGTGGCTAATTTCGCTTCAACAGTATACCTCTGTAAACAATGGCAGGAGACATTTGAACGACTGTAATATTTTGGTAGGTAAGTCTCAACAGGATGACGAGATGTGAAAATTCGTGACCCGAGAGTTTCACTTCAAAGATGGCAAGGATGGCAGAGTTATTTGGTTCTAGATTCTAAGTACCGATAAGATGTTCCGGTACGATGGTTGTTCCGGTACGGATGGATGTACGTTAGGCCCAACACCCATTCAATTGTCACCTAGTGTTGGCGACGTTCCGTGCTTACGGTAAAGGCAACGGCAACTTTAACTGTTTATCATCCACAGTGCACAATCGTCAACCTTCGTTGCGGCCTCGACGCACACTTCATCGCTGCACAACAATGAGAACCCATACACACCGCCATCGACTTCAGGAAGATGCAGCGCTTTCATTCGGCGTCCTCATAGACTGACCAGATCCTATCGTAGTCTTCGTACTCGACTCACCCGCCCAATGACTCGACTCATCGCCCTCAAGCCCAGGACCAGTACCAGCGCCCTCATTCATGTACTTTTTCGCACCCTCGGGCATAGCAAAGAGCGCCGTGGAGCCAATCAGCCAGTCTTCGCTCTCAGGCGGGCACAATTCTGCTCGGGTTAGTATTTTTCGCGTACGAAGCCTTGAGCTGCTTGAAATCTTCATTGGGCGTCAACTTTTCGGCAGACGTGCTCAGACAGGAAGATGGCCTAGGTTCACTTATGGCATCTCAGAAGTACTTTCTAAGGTCAGCATGTATATTTAGTGGAGCTTTTGTACGTCTCTGCTTTCTTGTCCCACGTCTGTGCCCTTGAAAGTCTGCAGGTCATCTTCCTTGTCGCACCACGAGTAGTCGTTGAAGGCGAAGAAGTTGGCGGCACAGTAGCCCACAGGAATCTGCCGGGGGTGGCGCTTGGAGGTGTACTGCTTCATGTCACGCATAATGGCCTTGATGTGGGTTGTCGTTGACGACCTTTACCTCATATTAGCGGGCCAAACGTGCAAGAACGGAAACAAAAGCAATATGACTACATTTGGCTTCTGTCTGCATAGTAGTAGCTTCGCCAATATCATCACAGCTACGGCGCCCTCACTCCAAGCCTTCGAGAATAGAACTTCTATTGACAAAAGAAGTTTTCCGGTTCTCGCCTTTGTAGATGGGATGGTACGACAACAAGAGAACGCAGGTGTCCCATTGCCAACAAAATTGATTTGCTAAACCTTGACTTCAACACTCATGATGAGACGCAACAGACTAGAGCGAAAGTGACCAAGGAGAGGGCGACAGCTACCACGAGTCTATCGCTTGACCCTTCTCCGCTTGCTCAGTGAGCACCTGCCTGAACCTCATAACGGCTTGTCCTCTAGATATAGCGCACAGCGAGATCAGTGGTATTTCAAAATTGGCGGTCGAGTGTCTGTCTAATGCTATTCTAAACTCAATTGGTTAGCGTGCATTTATTCAACGGTTGAACAACTAGTCATGCGAAGCATCGGAGGCTGAAACAGCATCATGGAAGTTACAGACTTTCGCAGGCCATTCGGAATACTAGACAGGTCAAGCACACGAACGGTCACAACATCAAGCAATTTTTTTTGGAAAGCGATGGCTTGCGGTTTACTGTAGGCCTCATGCTCTCTAGGACTTTCAAAAGAGAACTACACGAACTCACGGCAAAATTCAGATCAATGGAAAAGAGAATGACAATCTGTTCACTTGTCTGCTTCCAAGATCCGAGCGAAAGAAACCTGCTGAAGTGCATGTCGTTCTCGACTTCACATAGAACTCCACATTTATTAAGCTCTGGATTAATACCAGAATAGGTCAATCGTGTTTAAAGGATATAGTTTCAATGGCAATGGTAGACGAAGAGCGGAATGAAGCTGGTGCATCTGAGAGCTTAGTATTGTAATGGTGTGGACCCTTCTCATGAACTCTAGAGATCCGTTTAATAGTAAAAGCAGGAAATGATTTACGCTGTGTCTTCGAACTGCAGAAAGTAGTTGAACGTAGAGATTATAGCCGCTAGTGCGAGTGAAACTTGGAGAAGCTAGATACAGCTCCCTCTTGGTTTCGAGGAGAAGTCTGATCGAGCGCCAACCATTGGACATACAGAAACGTAAATTCAGGACGTACAAAGTTCAGAAATCGGAATCAAAATTCCCAGACTATTACCAAGACGATGATGTCAGGGCTCCCAGTGAGCCACCCAATGCGTCCACCTAGTAATTCTACCACGTCTAATAGAAATGCGCGTCTTGTCTTTTATTGAAAAGCGCGTCCACCCACGAGCTGAGACCGGCTGTGAGACTAGATACGTTTCTCAATCCACACGCCACTCTCACTTTGTCGACCGTCCGGCTGCGCGAAAATGCGATGAGTTGCCTGTTATGAGCGGGAACTTAGTGGTCTACTCGGGCTCGAAGCCGTAACTTCTGTGCTTGAGGCCGCGATACGTGACGTCATGCCTCATGTGGCTACAATTACAATGGAAGGAGCGTCCGTTTGCGCTTGGGTGCGCCAGCTCTACCGTATATTGTACGGTACCCATCGCCGGCGACTTCATTGCCAACACACCTAAACACCACGAGTCAACCCACCTTGACAAGAAGGCACACACCCGCTAATCGCCAAATTCCCTCGCGAACTCGCGTGTCGGTAAGCCTGCCGGGTGAGTACCAGTTTGATATGCTCAACGTCACCAGCTCTAAATTTTTACTCGAAGGCCTACCGCAAGACCTGCGACGAAGCTCGAGCTGTTGCGACCGTAAACTGCGACCTGGCCCTCGCCGATGAGTATGCGTAGTACTGCTATTCCCTCTAGCTCCACTGACCTCAACAGTAACTCTCGGCGGACCGCATCGTTACTCGTAACAACTGCGCAAGTCTACTCTTACCCACCGCCGCTCGATCGCCAATCCTAGCACCGGGCGACTATAAAGATGGATCTATGCTTCGAGTACTTTTCCAGGACAATACGTCTTGAGGATCGCCAGAAATTGTTGCAAGTCAAAGCTCCCGAAGTTTATTCGTTGCTGTCACAATTGTTTAGCACCAAGGACGCAAGGGAAAACCGAGCCCTGTCAGAGGCACTCCAGACACATCTCGCAATTTTCGATAATCAGCCCGAATCAAGCGATGAATTAGCGAAAACATATAGCCTGCACTTAGGCAACAGACTCGCTAAGTTCGCAAGGTTTGAAAGCGCGAAAGAGTTCTGGGAGGCATTGCTATCATTGCTTGAGAGTTTGCAAGAACCTGTCTCTCATTTGCCACCGCAAAAACCCGGATCTGATTCTGCAGAACGAGACTATACCCCTCTCTATGAAGCCTGGAGAGCTACTGTCAAAGGCCCATCCTTAGAGGCTTTTCAGGAGTACGTTCGTAATTGCGAAAAGGAATATGACATTCAGCATTATGCCAGAGCGATAACTGCCGTGCAAAGCAGTGGCACAGGCAAGTCCAGGATCGCAGACGCTTGCGGAGAGCAATGGCCCATGATTATATTCACTCTCGGAAAGAAAGACCATGATGGGTCGTATCCACCAAGTGATGTTGAAGTGCGCAATTTTATACAACAGAGGATGCTCCCCAGACACCGGGAGTTGATAGTTTCGTCTCCCAAGAAGAAAAGTCCACTGCGACAAGACGAGTTTCTTACAAGTCTCACCGCCGTCACTTGGAACCATTCAATCACATATGCGATTGTGTATGCGGCTCTGGATATTTGTAGGTGATATGTGTTTAGCTAGCTGCTGTATTCTAATATCTAGATCAGTTGCCGCTGCAGTTGAGAACTCCGAAGACCTAAGCCGTTTCCCGGCTAACTGGCGTGATCGTATGTCCCCGTTGAAGGGGAAACGCTCAGAACAAAGGATTGCCTTCTGTAAATCTGTGACTCAGAAAGCCAAGGAAATCCTCGACATGATAATCAAAGACGCAAATTGGCTGAAATCGTTCCGTGCGCATGGGGGTTCTCAAATCCGTATGGAATTAGAGAAAAGCTTTCGGATCGAGGAACTCAAGCAACTAGCCAATCGGATAACAACGAAGCTGAACATTTGCAAGAATCAAAACGAGCCAGGCTTGATGGTTGTAATCGACGAAGCAGCCGGACTCTTCAATCTCGGGGGCCATACTGGCCCAAACGAACAACAAGAGAGGAGCACGCCTGATGGGTACTTCGCATTCAATCGGATCATAAGTTGTGTGAAACAATACTCCATCTGGTTCTTGTTCATATCAACAGAATCACCGACATCTATGCTTCTTCTTACAGATCCGTCACCTTGGACAGGTAACATCGTTACTGATCCATCAGCTAGATTTGCTCGTGACTTGCCGGTTAAAGAGCAGTGCCTGAAATTGTTTCCTGCATTCATACACTTTCGACTAGACCTCAACGCTTACAGTCGCCCTACTCACGAAACTATCGAGTCATACTCTAAATTAGAATATATGGCCCGCTACGGACGAGCCCTATGGCTGGCATATAACACTGAGCAGATGCTGAACATCGCAAAACTCAAACTACTCGGAGGCGCGCATTCGGCTGAGGTTCGTGGACCCTATGAGCCGACAGAACAACACCATGTAGTCGCAGTGTTATCGTATCTCGTGAACCTAGAACCGAGACTTCCGAGCGGAAAAGAGTTGGTGGCAGCCTCAGTCAACCAGCACTTAAGGATAATTAAAGCAATAGCCACGAAAAGCAACCTAATGGAAACGATAATAGCTTCCGAGCCCATTGTGGCCCTGGCCGCATTGGAGCTCATCACCGATTCCGAATTCAGCAAATGGAGTTCTAGCATTAGAACCCTTACTCAGACGTTAGCGCTTTCCTTGGTATACAAGGGTCACACGGGCAAATTATACGCGCAACTTCTGCTGGCGACTGCTCGTGCTAAGATCTGGCTTAAACCCGATCCATACAAGGAGTACATTTTCACCGTAGAGACCTTCTTGAAAAGTCTTTTTGCTAGTAAACACTGGCCAGATATTCTTGGGCTTCCTCAGGAGACATGAGGGGCACAAATGAATTTCCTTCAAATGTACCGCAGAAAAGTTAACTTGACGCGCGGAAAAGTTCGGGAAACACTCAAGAAGCTTCTCTGCCGTAGCGTAGGTCTGCAACTAGTAGAAAATCAACCCTACTTCGACATTATGCTGCCATGTTACGGGGGGACAACAAGTGAGCCAACAAATGATGAGAATATTGGAGTGATCCTGCTGCAGGTCAAGAACCAAAAGCGGCCGACGAATCCAGGCACGACCTACCCCCAAGGGTATACTTCTAGCTCTAGTGCTTCTGAAAACCCTAAGCGCCAAGTACGGGAGTGCATACCCTCTGTTCTCCATGGTATCGGAGGTCCTATCGTCTCCATAGTCTGCGACTTCGGACTAGAAAACACTGGAAATTCAGAATTCTCCATCACGCGGTACGAGAATGGTAGTCGGCTGCAGAGTAATCGCCGTGGAGCGGCTGATCCTAGTGATTGCAAAGGTACCTGCCGGAATCATTACGAAGAGTGCTACTCCATTTATGCACCTGGATACACAAGGAACACGTACGGATGTGTGGACAAGATCGAAGAGTCCGACCTCGCAAGGTTGTTAAATGTTATGAGACAGGACGATTACCACCAAATCAGCATGGAGAACGATGTGTTTGCGCGTGATCTTCTCGTGGACGGTAGAGAGGTGTCAGCTCCCTGAGATTGCACATATCTCACTTCTGGACTCGTCTGCCTTGGCCGTTTCCCTGGTCACTTTCCCGTACGTGTTTCTTAATTACTGTAGAGTAAAAAGCTTCACAAATATGAATACTCATGGGTACCAGCCTCGATCCTGTTCTTTGAGTGATGGAAGGAGTGGGGGTGTAGCTGTAACGCCCACCCCACGTAGAGAGAGGTGACAGACGATCCATCAGCGACTTCAGAGAAAAGCCATCCTTCAGGGATAGGCGTCGGTGGTGTTTGCAGGCCCCGTCCCTTACACCATATCTATTGTTGACCTCGATGAAGCACTCTCTCGATAAGTATTGACCGTCTCCACCTCGCCAAGCCTACTTCTTCCTCTGTGTCTTCGCCTGTTTTCGATATCTGCGCCTTTTTGCCACAACCGTCACCAAAAAGGTTTGTAAGAACAGCGCTCGCACGTTCTCTATGCTTTTCAATGACGGTTGGATCGCCCGGTACATGCTGGCCGGAATATAGTATAGGAAGCAAGCCAAATGAACACGCTGTTTAGATCTCCATTACCATATCGACTTGGAACGTCGCTGATCTTTTGCCATGCATGCCTATCAGGTCAGAGAATTGACCTCGGGCGCTCTAGTGCCTCGCGTGTGCATACCTACTCACGTATGTATGGTTCAAGCTGCCCTTCCATCTTGCCCCGCCACACCTATGCCTGTGAACGCTCAGCTGTACCAACATATACATATGGTGGGGTCTTCGAAGATGCGAATGCGCGCAGAAGCAGCCGTTTCTACGACAATCGTGCGCTTTTCGATCTTTCCTGCCTGTACATGCCTCCGTTGTGCACGATCAGCAATCTGGCGGCATCGCTTAGAATCACCGGTAGCTCCGATCGACTTGATAGACATTGGTGCGCGTGTGTGGGTACATCCTGAATGGATAGTATCGTTGGGTCTTGTCTCGTCTTGTCAGCAGCCTGCAAGTTCGATACGACGTCATGAAAGTCACAGGTCGACTGATGGGCTGCACGAAAGCGCATATGACGTCGCTTGCTACCTGTAAACCGACAGTAATTGCACGACTGAAAGGAGATTTGCTCACAACAACGAGTACAAGCGGTGCGCTAACGCGTTGTGGGGTACATAAGCGCGTCCGCCAGTCGCTGGGCCCGCCTGTACCTAACGCGTGCGCGCCGACCAACACCAACAATCCCTGCAGTAAGGATTAGCCACCCGCTGGATAGTAGAACTTGCTCTGGTACGCGTATTAGCGACAATCGTCTTTGACGACAGCGTCGCTCTGCACATGTCCGCGGTTAGCCTGATTGAGTGGGTGTGGTAAATCTGGACGTCGCGTGAACGTGGTCAAACTCCATTTGCGGACTACCGCGACACGCTTGACCCGCCAGAGACAAAAGAGCTCCTGCTCCCCTTGATCGCTGCTAATCCAACTACGAACTTCGCCAACCTAAGGCAGCCTCCACTTCTCGCGAAAGCCGCACCCCAGAACACGCTGGTGCTTGGCCTCCCAGCTCCATCGGCGACAGCCCCGAGGTCGGAAATATGTTCGCTAAACGGTGACGACAACGTTTGTTCGCTGATGTGTCGCCACCAGACACAGACACGCAAACCTTTTATTCGACCGTCGCCGCAAATACAAAGTCGCAATCTCAGCCGCCAGTCCTTCCGATACTAGTTTTGAACCCACGCGCAACGTCAGCGCACACTGATTCTGCACTGAGCTCCCTTCCCGTAGATGCTTCTCTGGGTTAATATATATATACGAACCGACCGGATAACCGGCGCTCCGGCGAAGAGCGTGACGGGCGTGGAAGAGACAACGGAAACGGATGCGACAACCGAAATCATAGCTACAACTCGCGACAAAGTACCCCTGCTGGGACGTGACCTACAGCTACCGAGCCGCGCACACAGCATCTTACGAGCCACCTGATATTGATGGCTCCCACGATAACAACAGCGACAACGATGATCATGGAATTGGCGTATTAGTGCGGGAAATCGCGCCCTGCCGGAAACAATATACAATCCTAAACCACTCAACAACTCACAATAAACCAAGACCGAGTGGGACGAGATTGTTATGCAAGAACCCAGATTCGGTTTTCTTTTTTCAATGATTCTCACCTCAGAGCAAATCTTGCAGGGATGAATTTCGCGCCATCACGGCGCAGACTTTGAAAAGTACATGGATAATATGGGGCGCATGCAGTTGACGAAAAGCGAACTGCTTGATCTGTTGCTGCCATGAACAAAGTGAAGGTCTTCGGCCTAAAGGAGGTAAACAAGCTCCCACAGCGACCAGAAGGCAAAGACCATGGAATGACGTTGGAAGGTGTTTATGGACATCCCAAGACATCTAGACTCGCGTGCAACGCATCTCTTCACGTCAAGACACATCTCGATGCGTTGCTAGGTAAAGGCCATACGCCGCATCGGTTTTAATCATCAAGTCCGGTGAAGGGCTCCGCATCCGTGTTGATTGCCATGCTCGCAACATAGCAACTTGGAAGGACCACAATGCGCCCCCGGCAATAGTCAAAGAAACATGACTGGATGAAACAGGTTCGGACGGATTAGAAATGGGTGGTGAATAACGTGACTCGTGAGCATGGGTACATCTACACAGACAAAACATGCACCTCTCGAGAACGATGTGCACACAATGACTTACGATGCAAAGTTATATACGTAAGTGCGCAAGTCGGTATAGCTAGTTTGCTTTGTAATTCAATCTTTAGCTTATTCTGGAGATCGCATTGTCCCAAGTCAAGGCCAGGCGGCTCGAATTGCTCATGTAACTTGCTTAACACAGTACTACTAAGACCATGCGATTTTCGAATGTCTGATGGATGTCTGATTGGAATGAACCTGCCCAACGCGTCTGGTACCTCTTTCTCCGTGCGGATGAACGAAGAGACAGCAAGTGCCGCGTCTGAGGGTCTGTTCGGATCGAACATGGTCTGATCAAATCAGCCATCAGATGCAGTATAAAATGTGCGGTAGCTGTCGATAGGGCTAATCATTCCTCTTTGCGTAGAATTGATTAGCAACGAAACAGATCGACACCGTAGCAGCCGTTAGAATGATACGAATTCAACCGCTTCCAAATTCTTTTTCACCCAAATTCCAATGGAAAGCCTATCAGCCTGCAGCTCAGGAAACCGAAATCCCTGTTTCTTTTTTTGTTACTATATAGCTCCCGAAACAAGGAAAGGTTGCTGAAACTTCTTAGGTTCTCACAACTCACCATTACTCTATTGTTTCGATTTTCGAGATCAGACAGGTGATATCAGAAAGTATCTGATCGACTGAGCCTATTATGCTATGAGCAGTGAATTATTCATGAATACGAGGGCTTTGATACTACAACGATGTTGCGATCTTACTGCGCATCCCAATACTCTTATCTGCGATTTTGTCTCTTGGTAAAATGATACAGATGCCACCAGAAGTCGAGCATTGGCAATCTCGCATAAGCTCCGTCGAACAACTGTCATCATAGTGCCGTTTGGACTTCGAATCATGAGATACTCTCTTGACTGGGTTACAGATAGGATTACTAACCTTGGAACGGTAAGTGTTACAGTGTGAGCGGAAAGTACCAGACCTAAAAAGAACTCTAGAGCTTTGGTTCCGACACTAGAATTCCAAAGACCGAGCGAAACGACAAGGGATCTAATTTCGGCAATCAAGAACACGCCACTGACGAACGGAATCTTTACGTCCACGATGATTGTGTGACAGCGATATTATGCGAATGACCATCTTTTCATACTTCCCAAGCACGTGAATAGAGAGACTGCCCTGGCTACAACGTACCCTAGGATTAGGCGTCCGCTCATGAATCCGCTCGGTTTAGTGCCTGGTTGGTATTCGCCATTGCGCAATGTTTGACCTCTCAGGCTCAACACTGTATCATGGTGCTAGGAACTCTAAACACGAAAGATAGGTGGCTGTATGAACAGAGCTGGATGCTTAGGCTAAAATCGCCATCAAGAATTCGTCATTTGCTTTTACAAATTGCATTGCCTTGCAACATAGCCGGTTGCAACGAATGGTTCTACGGTTTCACCAAACTTTGATCTTAACTCATTAGCTACTATCTACTGGCTCGAAAACTTCTTTTACGGCATCATTACCCAGACACTATTCCGATCACGTTTTTCCATATATCAACTTTTACTGATCTTTTCACTCTGTTTCCTGTTTCTTAGCGGTCAGGAAAAAAGTTAGGATTGACGCATGGGAAGAATATAATGCCAGTACAATCCCGCTATACAGGAAACATACACTCCGAGAATACTACTTCCCAGAGCGTCTTGGTATCCAGTTCAGCTTAGCGCAGCTCACTTCAATTCCATAGCCCACTGCACTGTTTAGGTAAGGTCAAAGTTATTATAGTTGGAATGAAAGCTAGGCCAAGCTAAGAGAAAGACTTCCGCATGTTTTGAGCCAGATAGGAGAAGAGCGAGCTAAAGTAAGCTCTCCCCGAGGATGAAACACTAATCGAGTATATTCTGGTAAAGAGACCTTAGATGTAAGCATGAATGGAAGGTGAACACCCTTGTTAAGTTTAGCATCAACAGTAAGAACAGAAGCTTTTCGTAAGTTCTTATCTTGTCTATATTTTTCATAGACCGCATTGTGATGTTCATGAGGGTTCTCGCAGCAGTGTAGTATTTCAAACACGATAGAGCGTAGTTGGTGTAGCTTATAACCAGAATAATAGTCGTGAGCATCTGACTAGAAGCGAATTAGTAAGACAAGAAAATAGTTACGAGAAGTACTATAGTTTACCCAATTACTCTTGCTTAACATACAATGGGCCAAGCAGTAAGCACCAGCAGCAAGAAAGCTCGGGAGACATCCAATAAAACGCTCATCTATGATAGTGATCTCCAGGAAGTATTTGGCGAGCGTACAGATTTCAGTGTTACAGGCATCTGCCTTGCTCACTCGTTGGAGGAAACTAAGAGGTCCGGGCCATCCTAAGCCAAATTGAAGCTTGGTCAGCATAAATCGTTCAGCCTTAAATAATTCGTCCCTAGTATAAGCAAAGCCACAGTGTTGAACGATGTCTTGAGCGGAAAGAGTAGTGCGGTTACTTTCGGCGTACTTCGCCGCAAGAAACAGCGCAGTAGCACCAACTAGTTGGAATCTACCCGGGGAAACATATATGATCGATAGGAAGCGATCTACGAAATTGACGCAAAGGAATAAAGTCTCTTGAACATACCCCAACTGCTTGTGGACCTTCACTAACCAGCCTACCAGACCTGAACGCATGGTCCAGCAGATTCTTCTCTGTACTTTTTCTATGCACTGGGCATCAGGGTTCATGCTCTTCTCAAGAGAGCGCATGTGCTCGAAGATCTCATCAGTGTACTCGGCAGCTATAGAAGTATCGCCTTGTTCGTCTTCGGTTCGTTGGATTTTGTACCTCATAACGAGCTCTTGGGCGGCCTCAAGTTGATACTTAGGCTCAGTAGTAATATGAGGACCCCGGATGCGCTTCGTTCCTCGTCCATAGTGATCATTTCCATCATAGTGATCATCTCCATAGTATTTATGTTTCATCTCTGCTGAAGTCTAGGAATAGTTTGAATAAATATAGTAGATTTGTTATCGTGTATACGTTGTCACAATAAGCATGGGTATAGTACGATATCAACTAGTACTGATCCTGCTGAATTGTTACAGACTGCACGCTTTATTTAAGATGCCAGAGCATATAAAGGCTATGCGTAAGCGCAAGCATAAGCATCAACATAAGCGAGGATGCCTATCCTTTTACTTCCTCTTTCGCCCCTGTATAGAGTACCGTAGAATCAAGCTTTGCTGCAGCAAAATCTTATGATCTGCTTACATGTAGTATTTACACCAGACTGTTACTAGCTTGATTCAAAATTGAGAGTAACCTCCCAGTAAATGTATCAGTTATATAGTCCGACGCAAAAAGACTTATCACTCTGCTTCTCTCCACTCCTAGTATCATTGGCGCCGGTTAACGCTCTTACAGCGGTAGCAGAAGAGGTGGTATCGTTATTTCAAGTAGACAATAAAGATGAGGGGGTCGCAGGTAGAGGAAACGGAGACTTTGGGCTAATGATAAGCCAATATTTAGCTAATAGTCAGGTAGCAGTAGATTGTAGTAGGTAGAACAGAGCTTGAAGGGAGAAAGGAATGAAAGGAAGAGGATAGCCACAATGGTCTTCTTTATGCCATGAATCCTTTGTTGGAGCCTTGCGCGAGCGTCAAGCGCCAAGTGCGCCTTGCCTGTTTTGGTTAGCTTTGGCGTTAATCCTTTTTAAGACAAGCTTTGACCCGCCTTCTCCAGACCGCTGAGTACGAGGGATGCACGTGCTCACCCTTTGTTACCATCCCAACCTTTATGGGCACAAACCGCCTAACTCTTCTTTCTTTGAAAAAACAAGACCTAGATATGCCATGAATTGAGACGCAGTAGGTAAGTCGTATATGATATTAACTATCCTCGTCGCCCTCGGCGTGTCTCGCGTAAAGCAAGCTTAGGAGCCAATATAATGACCCACTACGACGCGGATCACACAGGGTAATGAAGTACTTTCCCCACGTTCAAGTCTAACATCAGCGTACGACAAACATGCATTGCTCTGCCCCATAAAATAATTTTCTATAGCTGTTGCTCTGTCTCACATAAATCTACAACATAGATTGCCGTAGCGTTGATGTTGCTATCGACCGATTCGTCAACGCCCTTCAGTGTTGCTCTGGCTTATCACCCTAATTTATCTGCGTAACTTCCCACGTAAGCCGTTGTCTTCTCAGCTGTACATAGTAGTGGTAAACTTCCATGGTAGCTCCAGAGATTATAATGCTTATATTGTAACGTGAGACCTTGTAATGCTCAGGTCAGCAAGATTTTGGGAGAGCTGGTAATGCTTACTACTTACACGTTGTATATAAACTGAATGTATGGAAGATCTGAAGCAGATTCCAATAGCACCACTATGACTAGCCAAAGACGCGCACTATCTGAGAAGGATATTGAGGAATGTATTGCAGACTTCTGGAAATGGGCATATGGAGGTAACGTGGATTTACCTCCGTTTACCGTAGAAGTGTTTAATGACATCTGTGCCATGGTCGTACACCTTCAAGATTATATCAAGTGTCAAAAGCACGAACTAGGATGTAAGAACGACAAGATTGATCGCCTAGATCGTGTTATTCGTAAATACAAAGAAGACCTCCAATATCAAAAATATTTGTTGAGTGATTTAAAGAAGAGAATTCAGGCGCAAATCCAAAATTCGGGACGCGACCACTTCCAAATTAGTTTAGGGGAAAGACACAGAGCTAAGCGATAAAGAAAACCGGGTCGTCTGAAAAAGAAATCTTCCAGCTAGAGCAACGTAATTTTAGTTATTTGGTGTCTCGTCACGCGTGCTAGCATACACCCCATAGCGACAACATGTAACGTACATCCATCCCTGCCGGAACACCAATCGTGCCGGAACGACTTCTAGGTACTTGGTGCTTGGCACCAAATAAAACTCGTCATACTTATTTTTAATGGGCGTAACTTTGGTATCATGTACTTTAGTATTTCTTCTCTACATCCTACCGTATTCATAACAAAAATACAATTATGCAGATGTCTCCCGTCCTTCTTTACAAAGGCATATCTATCCAAGCAAAATCAAACACTTTGGTCTACGGGCAGATTTTCAAATTCTATTACTTTTTCCGGGCCTAATTCTATTCCCTTCTAACGTAGGGACCTAGGCTGAGAATGCACCACTAATATCAGCAGCGAGGCTGTAGATATCGCACAAAGAATGTAAAAAGCCACCCCTAGTCGGTACCTCGGATCACCAATATCCAATCAAAAGCAGAATTAGATACACGAGAGAATTGCTGACTCGGCGTATTCTATCTTCTCTTATCGGCTAGCCTTGATCCCCACAAAGTGATCTTCGGGCCTCTACGGTCATCAGCCTTGCGTGCCGAATATCAGAGCACAATTGAAGCTATAGCGACCCCTTAAAGATAAATCGATCTGTTCACATTCTACTTCTTGGAACAGGTGTGAGAGATTCTAGGAAGGTCAAGTACTGTAATTACGTCTTTGTAAACTAGTCGTCTACTTCTTCTGGCAGAAGCATGCCCTCAAACTTCATACATAAGTCAGCGTCTGCTTGCTCCGTGTTCCATCTTTCCAAAGCCCGGACGGAAGACAAAAGGTCAGGATGACCAGCTCTAAGAACTTTCTGACGCTGTTGTACGCACTGCTGGAGTAAAGCTATAGCTTCAGCATTATGGCCTAGTGATTTCCAGGTGAAAGCTAGGTTGGCCATGCTGGTTAGCGTGGAAGGATGGTCTGCTCCGAGCTTCGTCTTGCAAATCTCCATCACCTGCACCTCTAGCTTCTCCGCCTCCTCCCATCGGCCTTGGTTCCAGTACGTCGATGCGAGGTTGGCCATGCTGGTCAGCGTGTCTGGATGGTCTGCTCCGAGCTTCGTCTTGCTCGTCTCCATCACCTGCACCTCTAGCTTCTCCGCCTCCTCCCATCGGCCTTGGTGTTTGTATGTGACAGACAAATTATTCATGCTGGTCAGCGTGGAAGGATGGTCTGCTCCAAGCTTCGTCTTGCTCGTCTCCATCGCCTGCACCTCTAGCTTCTCCGCCTCCTCCCATCGGCCTTGGTTCCTGTATGTCGCCGCGAGGTTGGCCATGCTGGTCAGCGTAGAAGGATGGTCTGCTCCGAGCTTCGTCTTGCGAGTCTCCATCACCTGCACAAATAGCTTCTCCGCTTCCTCCCATCGGCCTTGGTTCCAGTATGTCGCCGCGAGGTTGGCCATGCTAGTCAGCGTGTCTGGATGGTCTGCTCCGAGCTTCGTCTTGCGAGTCTCCATCACCTGCACCTCTAGCTTCTCTGCCTCCTCCCATCGGCCTTGGTGTTTGTATGTGACAGACAAATTATTCATGCTGGTCAGCGTGTCTGGATGGTCTGCTCCAAGTTTCGTCTTGCTCGTCTCTATCACCTGCACAAATAGCTTCTCTGCCTCCTCCCATCGGCCCTGATTCCAGTATGTTGACGCTAGGTTGGCCATGCTGGTCAGCGTGTCAGGATGGTCCGCTCCTAGCTTTGTCTTGCGAGTCTCCATTACTTGCACCTCTAGCTTCTCAGCGTCGTCCCATCGGCCCTGATT
>JACVRA010000243.1:43823-72693 GCA_019828545.1 Paracamarosporium sp. OC-R06-R3 | reverse complement strand
CCCCTCATCTCGAGGATACCATGCGAAAGATGATGCAACAGATGTTTTCAAAAATGCTGGCGCAATTCATCGATACATCAAAAGCCGTCACAGCATCATCACCACCTCCCCCTAATTCAAACCCCACATCACCCCCGAAACCGAAGTCCGCCATCTACAACATAATGGATAGAGTAAAACGGTCTTTTCATCTGGCGTCCTGCACCCTCTGGATTCGGTACCGGAAGACGCGTCTCCAACTTTATTTCCGCCTCCGATCAGGGGTTTTACGCCTGCAGAAAGTGCCGTCGCCCTGCAAAGTCGCTGCTTTTCGTCTGTGCGCCTGACGTCCGCGCCCCCGGCTCTACGTCCTGCCGCTCCGTACTGTGACGGCTAACTACACCACAGCTCCAGCTCGAGCACGACCGCCCATGTGTCCTCCTACTACTACGCCGCAACGCGCCAGCGCTACGTGCTGCCGCTCTACTACATCTAGTACGACCCCTCTCTCCTACCATGGCTCGTGGTTGCCCTCGCGGACGCCCTCGTCGAGCTGCACGCGCGACCGACTGTACTCTTCAGCTTCCGCAGAAACCGTACAGGCGCGCCCTACCAGACATGCACGTCGTGCGCTGCGGTATGTTCCGGTGCACGTTACGACCGTCCGTCGCTAATTTCAATTTTGCCAGGCTTTCCGCGTAAACCGCCGTCGCCCTCGTAGCAACACGCTCACGGACGCACCGTCGACGCGGCGGCCACGCCATGTAGATCCTGCCGAGCCCATCGTGCAGGACACCGTAGAACCGAGCACGGAGCCTATAGAAGCACTACTAGAACCTGCAGGACCTGCTGTAGACCCCGCAGAAATCGTGGAGCCCTGGTCGGAAGACGGCATAGAGGATAGCGACCTCCTCGCCGAAGCAGTGCCGCGGATCCCGCTTCTTCAGCGCCCGATCCATGACCTATACTACAACCTGGGCAGCATGGACGTGCAGTGCCGTTACTGCTCTGCGTATCACTGGCCAGCCGAGCGTAAAGGCACCTCTCCTGTCGCGGATCCTGTGTTTACGAACTGCTGCCTCGATGGCGCCGTCGTCCTACCTGCGTTTCGCTCGCTTCCTGCCTATCTCCACGGCCTGCTCTGCGACCAGACCCCTGAGGCCCGCCACTTCCGCAAGGACCTCCGCGCGTACAACGCTGCCTTTGCCTTCACGTCGCTAGACTGCAGTCTCACGGACCACGGCGCGCGTGGCACGGGCGTGCAGGTCTTCCAGATCCATGGCGCGCTGTACCACCGCCAGGGTCCGCTCGAGAGCTCGCCGGCACCCTTTCACGGTACGCCCAGCTCTATTTCCACGACCCGCAATACGCCGCGAGCGTCCGCCAGCGCCGCAACCTGCAGGCCCTCACCGCGATGCTGCACGAGGTGGGCAATCCCTACATCGGCATGTACCGTACGGCCCGCGAACGGCTCCGCGCCGCAGCTTCGGATGCCCGCATCGTGCTGACGGACCAGCTCACCGTAGCGATGGAGACAGGCCCTGACAGGCGCCGCGAGAACCTCCCTACGGTCAACGACGAGGTAGGGCTTATCGTACCAGACGCAGCCGCGGCGGAAGCGGTGCGTCCCATCGTGCTCGCCGCCCGTAGGTCTTCGTCGTTCTGCCGCATCTCCGCCAAACACCCCTCCTACCTGCCCCTCCACTACGTGCTGATGCTTCCGCACGGCGACCGTGGCTGGTCTCCTAGCCTCAGGCTACGCGACCCTGCTGGCCGACGCCTGCAGACCGTACTGACGCAGCAGATGTACTTTCGGTACTACCTGCACCCGCGCCCTGGACAGACCACCGTGCCTTTCCGTTACTACCGCCTGTTCCAGCAGTTCATCATATACGCGTGGGCCATCTGCGACCAGGCGCGGCTCGAGTGGGTCCGCAACAACCAGAAGACGCTCCGCGTGGACCTCTACAGCGGCGTCGCGGACGCCCTCCTCCGCAGCGACGACGATCATCCGCCGCTACGGCCGCCCTACCCTCTTCATCACGTTTACGGCGAGCCCGTACTGGCCCGAGGTAATCCGCGAGCTCCGCCAGGGGGAGACGGGCCTGAACCAGCCTGACCTGATCTGCCGCGCCTTCCACTTGAAGGTAAAATGGATACTTGCCGATGTCAAGGCCGAAACGAGCTTCCGCGGCTATCTCGGTCACGTGTACACGGTAGAGTATCAGAAACGCGGTCTCCCCCACATCCACCTGCTGCTCTTCCTGGATCCTGCTGCCCGCGAAAGCTTCACGGACGACGCCGCGTTTCAAGACCTCCCTCCTGTAGAGCTGTTGCAGTCCTTCGAGCCACCTAGCCTTCCCCCGTCGCGGTTGCTGCTCAAGGTGGGCGCCCCCGTAACCCTCCTCCGTAACATCTATCCTAGATACGGCCTCTGCAACGGCACCCGCCTCGCCGTCACCCGTATCTCGCGCCGTTGTCTGGAGGTGCGTATCCTGTCTGGCGAGTTTGCGGGCCAGCTGCGGCTGCTCTCGCAGATCAAGCTCACGTCTACGGACGGAGAGCTGCCGTTCATCGTCACCCGCACCCAGTTCCCCGTCCGTTTTTCCTTTGCTATCACCGTAAACAAGTCGCAGGGGCAGGCACTGTCCGTCGTTCGCCCACGGCCAGCTCTACGTAGCAATGCCCCGTGTAACTACTGCTGTAGGCCTTTCTCTTCTTCTCCCTCGGCTTTCCCCTCGGCTTTCCCCTTTGACGGCACGTACGGTTACGAATATCGTTTATCTTGAGGTTCTCCTGTCGTAGCTGCTGTTGCGGTCGGTTGCGGGTATAGCTAGCGGGTAGGCTCTTACCGTTCTTAAGCGCTCCTACCTCCGTTTGTGGGCTCGTAACCTACCGCGAGCCGCGACCGCACAGCGTATATAAACGGCCCTACCCCTCTATTTTAAATCCCGCTGGCCCTATCCACTGGCATCGATCTATCGCTCCACCTCTTCCGCTCCTCCTCCGCGCTTTCCTCTTCGCCCAAGCCTCCGCCTACTGCAATAAGAAACTCACCACCATCTGCGAAGACACTATACGATGCGCAATATCTGCGCAACGCCGCCGATGATAAATTCATCCCAACTATAGAAGACCAGAAACTCGATTTCCAAAGCAGGAAAGACGATGCGCTCGAGGATTTGCAGGCGGATATCAATCAGATGGTGGATGAGAAGTTTCAGGAGCTGGATGCTACGGTGGCGGGCAGTGGTCGAGATGTAGGGTGGTCAGTACGGAAAGCGTCTAGGCGCGGAATTCGCCGCAAACCCGAGTCTAACCCATTAATTAGTCCATGAATTTTTTTGGTCTCTGGTGTTCGTTTGCACCTTTGTATGTTGATTACCCATGGAAATGTTCTCTCAATCTATGTGTCGACCATTCTAGAAATGTTCAGAGGCTAGTGATCAGCACAACAACACCATTCTCTTCTTCAGTATTCGGCGCAATAAGCCCAACGCGGGAGATGGCCTGCAGATACAATTGCGCGAGGCCCACAGCACTGCCGCGATTAGCAAGGGTGAATTGGAGTGAGACGAGTTCTAATGATGAAGTGAAAGCTACAGCTAACGCGTTGAGTAATAGCGTAGAATATAGTTTAGCCGTCGATCTGTCTGGCCCAGGTCAACATGCTTATGCTCGTCAGCACTACAATACCGAATCAAAAAAGTTATATAATCTTTTTCCTTTTGGTTACAAGTAATTTGCTTGTCGTTGAAGGTTTTACCTCAGCTTACGCTGTCACCTAATGTGCCCAGATGAATCTGCTATATCAGGCGGAACATAAAACACCAGATTAACTTAGCAACCTGTTAAGCTCCCTCTACCAATATTTGTAGCAATGGCGCGTCCCTTTCCACCCTAATCTTGCCTTGCCGAGCCCTCTTTCCCGGTTCTTGTTCCGCTACCGCCAAGATGTCTCAACAGCTTCAGGATACACGATCTTCTTATCATCGCTCAAACCAGAGGTCAGCAATACAAAGTCAGTCGCTGCAAGTTATAAATTTCCAGCGTGCCCTTAAACAGACATGGTGTGAGACCAGAAGAGCTGTAAGTGTTGTAACAGATTAATTAAGGTACAACGCTAATCTACTACGCTTTAGAAAATAATTAAACTAAAAAGTCTAAGCGATGAAGAAACGTACGCGGAAGTAAAAAAACGCGTGCTATCTCTAGTAGTTCGATTATCTAGGGCGAATCTATTTCATAAGCTAAGCATAGAGGCTAAAAGGCATATATCTAAGATATACACAGTGACAGAGTTGTTCATCGCGTTTCGGAAAGCCCAAAGCAGGCAAATGGTTATACGTCCACTCATATGAAGCCCTGAAGTTGAAGTTTTATCAGTATTATTAGCGCTATCTATTGCTCTTACAGCAGCAGTAAAAGTTAAGAAGGTTGCAGATAGTACAGTGCCAGCCGTAACCGTTACAGAACGTTGATAAGGAACAGCGTCACCTATAAACTCTGTAAGAGTATATCTGCAATTAGTATTACGTTGCAGTAGGTGCATTATACGTGCATTGAGTCAGATCGTCCCCTTTAAGGATAAGTTGTCAGAGGTGAAGAAAGTAGAATGAGGGCATGAAATGGCGAAGAGCACGAGGAGGCATGTGGACAGACGAACATGTTCTTTAAGCGCCTAAGCCTGAGGCGGAGTCTGCTTAGCCTCCACCTACAGATCGGCTCCGCCATCCACCTAACCTCCCCTCACCTCCGCACGTCGTTTTCCCAAAGCATAACGTTACACCATCCCGCTTCATTAATAGGAAGCACGTTCCATGTGCAGATCCACGGACGTTTTGTGATACCAGGGACCCACACCTCAGCCAGTGGAACGACCAACTTCAACTTCGGCTACCCCGGTAAGTGCGCTATCGACATTGAAATCTCCCATTTAATACTGACAGATCCCTCAGCACAGCCGCGCAAGTCCCCTTAAGCAAGATCCCCCTAATTACCCCACCAGGGATGATCCTCATCGCTACTGTCAGCATAATTACCCAGAGTGTAATCATGTTGCGGCACAACCGTAACAGCTTAACCAACAAAGAAATCCAAGTCTACTAGAATTCTATAGAGAATCTGTGCTTGAATGCTAAAACCAGAGACGGGGTAATTACTACAGTACATCGCTTACCTTATCTACTGGTAGATACTTAGGTCTTAAACGCTCGGCCTCAGATACTGATCACATGGTGTAATATTAGGCATCAGCCCCGAAACCGCACTACTTTCATAGTCTACCAAACTATGAAATGTTTAAAGCCCACTCTATATTTGTCGTGAGCAACTATCGCATCTTCCCTACCTTCTCTCCTCATAGCTTTTTATCACTCCTATCCCCTACATTTTTGCTTCAAAATGTCGAGCGGAAGCAATAGAAGAGATTTTGATCGGCTAAAAGACGATGTGACAAAGTTGTTAGAGCTGCTCAAATCACTTGATCCAATACTAAAATGCATTGAAAAAGACATTGAGGGGCATCCTACGTTGAGAAAAACGAAAAGGACATATTCCCCCGAATATTCCGCTTCGTCAAAGCCCAACTTATCACCTAAACGACGTAGGACTCCTGGTCTGGAGGACCGAGATGCTCTAAAGTCTCTACAACCGACAACTGGAATGGTGTTGGATATTGAGAAATCTGATATTATGCTTGAGCTAGCATATTTCAGGGAACAGTACGAACAGGCGAAGGAAGCGTTTGATCGGCTAAAGCAAGAGAGACGTGAGGAAACGGCGCTTACTGCTCAGACTCGTGATACCTCTTTTCGCTTTGATAAGGAGATAAAAAGAAAGAATACTAGAATTGCGGATCTAGAAAGCCAAGTCAGCAGGCAGGCATTTCTGGAACCTTACCTCGGTTGGGAGCCTGGAAAGCTGAGCACCGAGATACTACGAGAGATACAGTCAAAAACATCCTTGTTAGCAGATCGAATTGCGAAAATTGACTTAAAGTGGGACATCAAATACCCCGACCGAGAAGATACGGCAATCGAATGGACTTCCGGCTTAGTAGAACTAGTAAATTTGGCCCTCAACCGCAAATCGAATAGCCTCATTCACCAAATAAACGATCTCGTAAATCCTATTGTCCCCCCTAGGCGGTTTTTCCAGGCTCTGATAGGCGCGGCGGTGTGCGCTAAAGTCTTTCGTCAAGAGTTTAAATTCATTGACATGATGAAAACTCCGCTGCTCAACGAGTATCGATATCATGTCGCTTCAGCCTGTACGTTGATGTCTGTGAACTTACCATATAATACTAAAGCATTTATAGGTAATGAGAACATTATCCGCGGCCTTGATCTCGCCTCTCAACAATCAGTTATAAAGAGTGACCATTTCCAGAACATCGTGCTTCCTCGAAAAACTAAAGGCCTCGCTAAGCGACATTTTCAAATTTTGGTTCCTTTTATCGCGGGGCAAGAGAACACAGAAGAGCTTAGATGGAAATTGGAGGGCATATTTACGATTGCGCTCAATCTCAAACTCCTCCTTATAACAACTGAGTATAAGTATGAATGTATCTGGCCAGCTCCTGGTTCAGGGCTTGACGTTGACACAATGGAAGTAGTAGAGCCCAGAACGCAGGAGGCTGGTCAGTACAATCAGACTAAGAGCCCTAGAGTGATACTTCCAGTAGCACCAGGCCTCCATGTATATTGTCACGACCGTGAAATGGTTGATTACAACCGTTTTAAAGGAGTAGACGATCAAGTTGACGGGCAGCAAAGGGTTACTGCGAAATCTATGGTGTATGTATAACGTGCAGTAGAATAGTACCTAAACGATACGGATAATCGAGCCAAAATATATTGAAGAGATGCTGTACTATGTACGTACTGATATCTGCCTGTATGTATTCAAGTGGATGGCATGCATAATGCAAGCCGATAGGTGCACGTCCACCTAGCGCATGGTGCATAGTGCATGATGCATAGATCCATGGCACACGAAACGTTTCGGCCTGTCTTACGTTGTTACATAACCTCCACTTTAGGCTCCACTTAAGGCCGAATAGCTAGCATAAGGCCTTTGACAATGATCTAACAAGGGAAAACACTCTCTACGATAGGAATGCTATGAAGTATAGCTAAATCAAGACTAAACTAAAAGTAAGAGAGAGAATGCTATATAGGAAGATATCGCTATATAGCCCTTAACATCCTTACGCTGACTAACCGATAGTGCTAGGCGAGCTCACCCACGATTCAGGCGGCAGTGACTTAACTTGACCGTGAACTTATAATAGGGGCAGTCTCCTCTTATGCTTACAATAATGCTTACACATAGTTTATATTTGCTCTAGTACCTTTAATAGAACTAGGGTTCTATATAAGCTGAGCAAGACTAGCACCAGTTGTTAGGATATACTGACGCTTATTGTTATAACGTATACGCTACATTAAACCTACAATTATTCAAATCCTTCCTAGACTCTACCGGAATTGAAGCCAACCACTAACAGAAATACTAAAAGAATAACGAACGCCCTGGTTTGGCAAATTACTAAAAGACCTGAGTGTCAGTTACAGGCTGCCAAACGATCTGTTGAGTACATGGATGAGTATGCGGATGAGTATTTTGAACATTGGCGCTCTCTCGAAGAGAGCATGAAGCCTGATGCTCAGTACATGGACTAGCATCATGAGATTAAACCGCACATGCGTACAACGCTAATAGACTGGCTAATGCAACTCCACGAGAAATTGCGATTTAGTCTTGAGGCTCTATTCCTCTGCGGTAATCTCTTGGATCGCTTCCTATCAATTAAGGAAATCGGTTTAAATAAGCTTCAACTTGCTGGTATGACCGCACTATTTATTGCGGCAAAGTACGACGGTAGTAACTACCCTTATTTAGCTGAAACGATGGTTTCCCTCAGCAAGAATGCTTATACTATTGAAGAGTTGCTTCAGGGTGAAAAGTTCATGCTTAAAATACTTGACTTTAGCCTAGGATGGCCGACACCTCTAAACTTCCTGCAACGAGTAAGCAAGGTAGATGCTTACAATTGTGAGATTTCTACGCTCGCTAAATACTTCCTTGAGATGACTATTATGGAAGACCGTTTTATTGGACATATTTCAAGTTTTCTCGCTGCTGGTACTTACTGCTTAGCCCGTTGTATATTAGACGAAGCAGATTGGGTAAACTATAGTGCTTTTTATAACTATTAGGTCTTTACTAATTCTCTTTTAGTCGGATGCTCACGTCTCCTATTCTGGTTATACCTCACATCAACTACGCTCTATCGTGTTTGAAATACTCCAATGCTGCGAATCCGCTTCTAAAGATTATCAACTCATCTATCAAAAATACCAAAAAAGAGAATATCAAGAGGCATCTAATACTGTTGAGACTAAACTTAACAGGGGTTTTGACCTTCCCTTTAAGGTGCCTTCAAAGAAATATGAATTCACCAGATTAGTGTTTTATCCTTACCTAGACAATGGAGGGTGCTACGGAGTTAGAGTGAGCTGTGCTAACCAGGACTTTATAAAGAGTTGATTTAGCTAGTAGTATATAGTTATTAAAAGCTGGCTTCTGCCTACGAAGTCTCTTTCCGTGGGCTACGCTCTCAGTAATCACCTCATCACCGTTAAAGGATTAAGTAGGTGTTGGGCTTAGTGTTAGACCCGGCGGATTAGCTCAGCTCTGGGTTCTAGGATTGCAGCTACAAATTTCTTAATACTGTACCATTACTAATCTGTGGGCTTGTATGGTTTTACTCGTCACTATTCAACAAACTCGGAGTTAACTCTACCTAGTAGGGCTCTAGTCTAAAGCATTCAATCGTATAGTAACATTACATCTTATGAGACGTAGGGAGAAAGGTGCGGCCTGCCAGAACGTGTTTCTAACGCAGCTCCCAGATCCGGTTCAGGCCGCTACGAAAAGGTTGTTGGCTATCGCGTCGCTGACTGAATGCGGAGGTGCTGATGCGACACATGCCAGCTAGCAGTCAAGCTATATAATTCGTACTGTAGCAGCCTCTAACTACGTCTTTTAGATGATAACGAATAGATCAACAATTACCTAATAGAGGTGTCAGTGAACGGTGGCGTTCGACACGAGGTGGAGCCACATCAAACCCCAAAGAGATAGAACAGGTTTACTGTAACGGCGGGACCTGATATGGAGGCCAGGCGCTAGGCTCGATGGGGGCTGTGGTGAGAAGTGGGTCACTCGTTGATGATCACCTGGGTGAACGACAATCAATCACTATGAGAATGTGTTGCCAAAGACTCAGTAGTAATATTCAAGCGAATTGAATCCGGACGCAGTGAACTGTATCGTTGTTTTACGATGAGATTTGCCTCTTGGCACTCCTCGTTCCCATATACTGCTATGTGCTAATGGTTCTGTGGACCCTGTGGCTCCGTAACCTGCGGAGCCTGCTGATCCGTAACCCAATCACATGACCTTATCACGTCCCCTGGTCATGTATCCATATTCTGCTCGGCGTCGGTGTCGTAGGTGTACCTGTCGTTCTCACCTTCCCATAGGTCGCCGCTCCCAACACCATTGCTCTCGCCATCCGGGTGCGGCACTTTCGGACTGCGGGGTATCAGGTGTTATGTCTTTAGGCTTGTATTGAACCATTTTATACTGGGTGTACTTTTCTATAGGATTGAAGGAACCTAATCAGGGGTTTTATAGTTCGGATTTGCTGACTATGCAACCGCCTAGCTGGCGTCCTCAAAGGTCAGAGCCGCCCTGTGCGATGGGCCAGGGAGATTGCGCCAGCGAGAGTTGTTTGCAACTTCTGGTTTACATAAACTCCCAGTTTACATCTGTTGAAATATCACAGCACTGCGACATAGGGTGTCGCACCATGGGAGGGACTGAGGATATATATGTCAGACCTCCCCAGTCTTCAATAGAACAACGAATACACAATATCACTCACTTTAACACCCACAAACGTCGCAGCGATAATGATTAGCGGAATCATCAAGGTGCTGTTGTAATGCCCGCGGCGAGGTGAAATCCAGGTCGCATCGAGAACAGTACGTCTTCCTACTTACAATATTAGAAACACCAGAACAATGACAGGAATTCGAAGGCGTGCATTACCCCATCAGCGCAGGAAGAGACCTTCGTAAGTTAGGTTTGTCCAGCTGTCTAAGTTAGCGTTGGATGTCTTCCCCGCCGATTCCCGCTATCGGTAAGCGCTGCTACTTCCAATCGTCCAATCAAACGACCAACACCTGACCATGCCTAAGCGCCCGACCTCAACCAGGGCATGATTCGGGGCTTCCTCATTGGCGACGTACTTGGCGGCGATAAGGTTGCTCGCTACGATTGAAGGCGACCGTCAGACTACTGGCGCGAAAGTTGCGGCGTTCAGTCGCTATTCCTAGCAGAAGGACCCGGTTTAGGGTCCCGCGGCAGGGATGGAGTTTTACAAGCTACCCTGGCGTAACACCTAGAACCACCAAATGATGGAGTTATATTTTCTTGTAAAAATACCGCCAACAAAGATGTATGAGCTACAATTGAAGTCCATCCTTGCCCCTGAATATCCATGCGCTCCAGACTTCTTCACACAACCTCCAGGCGGACTTGTGTCTATTGGTTGTCTAGCCCAAGTGCTTTCCCCTTGGTGGCAAGGGTCGTTGCTGCCATCTCGTACGCAAAGCTATAATTCCCTGACATCCACAGATCGCACCCTGCATTTCTGAGACGTTACATCTATAAGTTCATAGTCTGCTGTATCGGGATGTGATTGGTTGGACCTCACGCAAGCCTCCCTTCCCGAGTTGCCTTCTTGCCATGCGTTTCAAGTCTGCAGCCTCCTTATCGCACCACTTAAAGCAGACCTCTCCCTCTGTAGAAAAGTGTAAGAAATCCGAATCAAATTGAGCTTGCAACTGCCAATCTAACGTTATACGGACTGCAAAGGCATCCCAAATGCTACGACCCACGCTTAGAAAGCCCGCTTTTCGTCTTACAGTAAAGAGCACATTCCATCAGCGCCGTCCAGGCCTTTTCCTAACGACCAATCCGAACCTGCTATCACACGTGGCGGCCCGCGGCATTGCGCGTAAAGCATCGAACGATGAGCCGGCCTGGAGCATAACGAGCTACCATGCGGCGGCTACTTTTGATGCAATGAAGGTCTTATCAGAACTAACCCTTACGAATTCACTTCTCATTAAAAGTGAAGCTTGTCCCGAGTAATTACCACTTGATCATTATCAATTATTATGCGAATTCAACTATCCACGAACTCGACGTCGCAATCCCGCACAACAAACGTGTTTCTGGAATTGTCACTGACAAGATCCATGTGCTATGCCAAGATGACCCTATGGATAAGTTTCTAGCAGGGAGATTTGGGGGTATCTCTCAAGGAAAGGAGAAGAAGTTCTGCATTAAAGTAGCACGATGGTGTGCTCTAGGGAAAATTCGGAGCATCCAGCGCATGAGCAACCCATACAATAAGCATTCATACGTCGCGAGAATAGAGGTGGGATGCAAGGCAGATTGGACGGAGAATCATAGAAGGCCATATTGGGGGGGACGGGAAATCTTCACCGAGCTGCTACATGAAGACATCGTCGTTCGGCTCTGTGAGGGAGGGCTAGGGTGATATTGGCTGGCTGCATCACCCCAGTTGCTAATGTAGATGGCCTGGTATGTATGCAACAATGGACTGCTATCAGACGAAGCTCATGAGTTTTACAAAGCTTTCATTCCACCAGCGAACATACACTGCCCCAGCAGATCCGCTTCAAAAGGGCCTAGAATGCGCTGACGAGGTGTGTAGCTGGAGAAAAGCTCTCGGCCCTCCACCCCACTCCCCCCTGGCTTGCCAAACGCTTTCCTTGCATTAACATCGGGACCAGGCATGGACTCCCTTGCGCTTTTCCCATTTCCGCTCAGAATGCTCATTCTGAGTAAGCGCACTTTGTGGCTAATTACACAAGGTACGCCAAGTCCGCATTCCCAAAGCACTATAACAATTTTGCAGAAGGGATGCGACTTCTTGCCCTTCCGCTTTACATTCGAGAGTCGCCTTCTGTACCTCACTACCTGATTGAAGGCTCGCCATGGCTACAATCTTTTGCTGCTCGTTCTTTACCCCGTATCGTCCACGGCCACTTGACCATGATGGAAAGTTCGTTAAATGCACCCGCTGGAGTACTTCGCAGAAAACATCTGCAATCGTGGATGGCAACCCGTCCTCACTGGTCGATACTGCACCATATGCCGTCCAACTAGTTAGACAAATCAACTTTGGACCGCAAGAATCGGTCCGATACTTTGTTCCTACAACAGGGGACGGATTTGTTGAGACGACTGAGGACAGTCTCATCGAAGCGAATTTCGAGAAATTGAATTCGTATTTGCCCATTTCGTCTTTTAACGAGAGTGTCGTTCTGATTTTCAATGCATAGATTCAAAAATTTCAGGTGCTCTTCACATGATAAATTTTTTGAAGTCAATCTGTATCAGAAAAATCCAAGCAACACCCACCACTGGCGATCCAATCTTGCACGACCGTCCCGAGAAATTGACCTAGCTTTTCGACGACAGAACGTGATAACACACCCAAAAATTGAGAACGACTCCTCCGCAACGAAAGGGCGCAATGAACGGAACATCACTGTTCCGGATGGTAGCGCTTCTGATCCGAAGCCCAAAGGGTTGTTACCACAAATTGAGGTTAGACCCAGATATAGTATTCCTATTGATAAAGTGAGCTAAAGTACTATAGGATGTGAGCGGGGACGTCTTGACAAGGGCCTTGCGATTTGTGCTTCCAAACTTTGGCCAACTTCTAGGCTCGGACAGCCTGACTTCTTTGTTGTGCCTAGAAATAATCAGCACAAAACTGAATCTGAATCTTAACTTCGACGAATTATGGAAAATTGAGATCAACAGCTCGAAGGTGATCCGTTTCCTTGTGGACTGCATTGAGGCAGATTCTGATGGGAAAATTCGGAAAGAAAATTTGACACGAGTCGAAGATTTCGTTGTTTCAGCAATTTGCCGTACTGACAGAGAGGAAACTGCGAACGGGAAAATCAGATTGCAAAAAACCGTAGAGAGAGTACTTGACTCTGGCTGCCAATTGAATTGGGCAGCTGTGCACCGAGCAAGCATCTTGAGTGTGTTTGTGTCCGGCCCTAGCGAGAAGCTTCTTGACCTTTGCCGACAGAATGATGGTGATCACATGCGGCCAATACCCTGCGAAGAATCAGGAGGGACCGCTGCAGACAAATCCAAGAGGGTATGATCTACAAGGGTTTGCAAAGCTCAAAGCTGACTAGTTGTGCAAGTTCCACAAGCCATCACAACGGCCCGTCCAGCTCGATCGATATCTTGCTGATTTTGACGATTTTGATGCATCTAATCGGTATGATCTTGATTTCGACTATGGCCGAGCTGATTCCGGCTACGAACCCATGAAGGATCTTACAGCTTGTGATAAAGAATGCGGTTATTGCGGAGAATGTGATTACTAGAGTTAAAGGACTTCTGTTAGCTACTGAGATGATGCGACTAAACTAACATTCTTGTACGAACGATGCAACTATGTCTTGCAGCTTCAGATGTATTGAGAAATAAGAGGAACCTCAAGGCGGCTGCGCGAGCCGTTAACCTTGAGTAAGTACACACTTAGCTCGCAAATAGCTTTAATTGAGGATCCCGCTCGATCTGATAGCTGTAAAACATTATTCGTATTTCTTTAAACAAAAAATATCTCCTCAGTCAAGGAGCCTCTCCCAACCTTTTTGCGCCCGATCGCCCTTAGTTACCAAGTCATACTCCAATGGCTTTGTGAACTGCTTTGCCCCTTGTTACAGTTCTGACATCGGGTCTGAAGCGGATCCATGCCAAAATCTGAACGACATACTCGGCAGTATCCTAACAAGGGATTCTTGATGTAGCTTCTTAATAGATCCTTCGCAAAAACAGGGTTTTCAGATAAAGCCTCCTCAAAGCACTCTGCAGTCTCAGTGTTATCAAGCATAGTTGGCAAATATTTCCTCACTGCATTGCAAGCAGTGTTCCGTAGCCCCTAGACCGAGGTGGGTGTTGGCTCGTAGATAACGGGGACGGAAGACAGGAAATCAAGGGGATCCCAGGCTTCGATACACGTCTGCCAATATTTCGCTTCAGCGCTTACACATAGTCCAGCGATGGCGTATTGGTCCCCCAAAGCGAACATTCGCGCATGCAGCTGGAGGGTAGAGTGGTTCTCTCCCTCAGGCAAATCACCGTCATAATCCATGTTGTAGAAAAATCTGACCATTCTCTCCAATTGATCAGATGCTATATGGCTCAGATCGATCACACCTTCGGATTTTTCCTTCACAAGATCTTAAGCAAGCGAGATATCAATGGAAGAATGAACGTCCTTACTTTGAAACCGCCATCGCAAGCCTTGCGGAAGACTTTGGACTGAGAGCAAACAATAACACGATGGACTGGGAAATTTTTGCAATTATGAGTAAATATTAGGTCCGTAAATTTTCCCTCTTCACGCAATCTGAGCAGTCAGCGATCGCGGCATTGATGATAATATTGGGGTGAGTGTCATACTCTGAAATACTTGACAGCAACCTTTGACTGAGACTTGAAGGCTTTGTCATCGTAGACAGGGCGTTCACTGAGCTAGATTCACTCATTGTCGCGGAAATACTGAGCATTTAAAACGCCATTACAGTGCACGGCTTGTTGACTGGAATGGAGCTAGCGGCATCCAGTCTAAACAGAATAGGGAAAAAGTTTTCCGGGTTGGGTAGATTGGACACAGGAATGGCTGATACGGGTTTGGCTGAGCGGGGCAACTAGCGGGATGTGGAAAGCCGTGACATGTTCAATGTCATGTAATTAGGTTGCTCTAAAATGCTCTTAGAGAGTTCGCAAATTACGTTTTTGCAACAGTTTAATACCATACATACTTACATAATTACTCAGTCTTCCTTCCCTATTCCACTGTCATATCGCCGAGTCATGATTCTCACGAACAGCCCTTGCGCCATAATGAGTATCCCATCATGACGATCCAGCTGATGCGAGATTTCCCCTTGCAGCGCCTCTACATCTAGAACAATAGCCGCTCTATGGTCTATCAACGCTCTCGCTTTTTCAACTGAAACCCATTCGATGCTATAGGGAACTTCCCAATTATCAGTATTTTCACCTGAAATTGCACCTGTCATGTGCTCGACGTAAAGTTCAAGACCCCTCGCTGTGTGGAACTGTGTTCCACGCGCAATACCGACGCTGCTGGTCTGCGGTACACCTTGTACTAATTTGGCAGAGCCGCGTGTAGAATCCTTGCCGCGCATTGTTTCGACACTACATTGCGAGGATTTTCGTGTCGCATTCCGCGTTGATAAACGTGTGCCGGGAGATTTATCTTCTTCTGCCTCGGTAGCACTTCCCAAGCTGAGCAAGGAAGACGCACCTTCTTTATTTTCTAGAAGGGTAAGTGATGCCCGTTTCTTAGAACATGCTAAGCTTTCCCGGGGCCAGACGGTGTCGTCGTTTAAATCATTTTTTGCAGACGATGCCTCACGTTCGGTTGCTTCTGCCAAAGCTGACATGGGTAACGTTGATGTAGAGAATTGCAGCGTAAGTAATGTACTCTCATTCGGATCTGGATAGATGGTCTTCTTCTTCCTCGAGAGCAGTACCTTCAGGCTTTCCCTTACGTGATCTTCTAGTGCCAAGTTGAGTCTTTGATCTAGATCAATGAGGTCAGAAATCAATGGCAGTCTCCATCCAGGATATAATCGTCCATGGTGTCCAGGCGTATACATCTTCCCATGCATTACAATGAAAGCATTACACAAGAAGCATGCGTCTTTGCTGGAACAAACAACTCGTGGCGGTAGCCTTGAAGCGTTGAGCTCGTAATAGAAGATAAGTTGAACTTCGGCATGTATCTTCGCCTCTCGTAATGTTTTCCCTGTTTGAACAGCGAATTCTTCGTTCAGCTTCTGAGCACTCGTCTTCAACAAACGACTGAGATAGCCGACGTCTGGCGCTTCAAGATTTCTGCTGATTCTTGCGATCGTAGAGACGAGCTGTGGACTGACATACTCGCCCGAAACTCTTTCAAAAGCCTTTCTCGGTAGACTAACCAGTACAACCTTTGCTCGCCGTAAAGCGGGAAAATCTCTGGCCGTGCGACATAGAAACCGTGCGGCTTCTCGATATCTGGACACTTTGCTCACAATGTTCACAAGGTTCCGCCTTGAGCTTGGGCACATCGCACGATTTGGTATCAAGTCCATCAGGACATGAAGATCTCCAATCTGCTTTAGTTGATAGATACCTTCTATCAGATCTTCCAGTTCCGCTAGTTTCTGATGTTTAGCCCATAAGTCGGCCAGCTTTATCACTTCCTTGGATCTATTGGTGAAGAGCTGGAAGGTTGTTTTGTTCAACGTATGCTGGTCGACCTGCTCGAGGGAGTTGATAGTTTCGCTCAGCACGGCTTTGAGGGGTTGTTTAGGGGTTCCCCTGTTCTTGGGCACGAATCTTAGGCGCTTGAGGATGCGAAGAGAACACATGGAAACGATTGCGGTGAAAACACGATGTTCTATGGATCGATTTCTGCCTCGCTCTTGCCACGGTTATGAACGGCAGGTACGAAGAATCTCGGACAGCATACCTTCTGATATCTCCGACAACACCGCGAAGATATCCTCAAGACTTTGCTTCAAATTATGAAGAACCTCGTTGCCGTCCTCCCACTTTGCTCTGTTCACAGCCAGCATGACGTTCAGCCACTCTGAGCCGGGGTTCTCCTCGATGCAGAGCGCTGGAACGTGGTTGGAATCATCCTTCGTGTTGGAGAGGAAAGCCAAGGTGCTGGCCAAGTCTCGCTCTCTGTGGAAGGGTAGTAGATAGCTCCCGGTACGGACTGGATGATTGCTGATCTCATTGCGAGAAGGCGGGACTGGCACCGAATGGAGGAGATGGAGCAGGGCGATGTTCTCAGCGCATATGACGGCAGGCGGTGAAGAGTAAGCCGACATGATTGGCAAGAAGTGAGTTGAGTTATTAGACATTTCGAGGGGGATACTTAGCTGTAGCAACATAGCATTCGCGCGGGGTCACGGCCAGATGTGGAAGTCTGACTAGCGTGGCAATGCTGTGTAACATGCTTGCGATAACATTCCGAACGGTCCCTGTTGACGGAAAATACTTCGAGACGTAAAGTGATACTGCTAACAACCCCTTCGTCCCTGCAAACAACATGAAGAGTTGGAAGACCGCGCTCATACATCTAACCCAATATCGAGGGCGACAGTTCATATTGTTCTGCGTCTTGAAATGACATTATCTTGGCGTGGTGCCACAGCAACCGCGGATTTGGGTGATATTGAGCCAGAGAAGGCTGTCTCACCGGGAAACGCCTCTTGCCGCAAGGAGCGTCTAAAAGTCGTACAGTTGTAGACTGGTTAGTGCATCTTCCTCTTATCGCGCATAGGTAGAGCGCGGGTGTATCCGATGTTGCCTGGTGGATGGGTCGTCCTAGTCGAGCAGCCGCGCCCCCCCTCCCCCCAAAAGGGACGGCACGAGGTGGGATGAACGTAGAGAATTGGGGCGTTCTGCAAAGACAGTGCAATTAGTACTGCGTTGTTTTGTCATGAGCGGACACTTAGATACTGTAGGTATATCTTTTGCAGCTTCACATGTGTTGAAGAAACGAGAGAACCTGCACGGCGCCTGCGACAGCCACCAATCTCGAGCGAAAGCGCACTCAACCTGCAAACGGTCCCTGATTAGGGTCCCGCTCCCCGCTCGTTAGACAGCGGTACGTTCCGAAAGCTGGGCTACCTGTCTCAATGTGGCTCCCTCCTGCTGCTATTTTAGTTCGCGGGCCTGATTTAGGGCACAGCGGCGGGGTAGCAGCTTTACGCACAGGCCAAGCACAGCCTACTGGTATGCTCATTGGGTCTTGCGGAAACCGCCGCTTGCTCGTAACGCAAGGCACGGAAATCCGATATCCAATAGTCAATCAGAATGCCGCCGCAAATCATGAAAAGGGTGACTTGTACAAATCTATCTAGGGTACCAAATCCCAATTTCATTATCATCCCTGACGGAAGAATTCGTGGCTTTTGATTGATTAGAGCATTCTGATGGACCAAGGAACACGACGCTTTTTGCAGAGACTTTGTCGGTTGGTGCAGGTATGCGCCCTTGTACGACAGCTGAGGTGTGGTGTCACATATGATGTTACATTCTACTTGAGTCACTCGTTTACATCCTTGAATTAGCTCTTACGTATGTATTTCGCTTGATCGTCGTCCAGAGCGTGAAGCCATCCATCAGAGGGGTGCGCCATTGCGAAAACTCTACGCCATTGTCTCATTGAGTCTGCAACTCCCAGCACGAGGCTGGCCCCGTCGGCTCAGGGCGATATGGAGGCGTTCCTGAACCCTGCTTCTTGCGCTGGAACGGAAGGTGGTAACGTTAGCGACAAGCTTCCTTGTCGGAACGTTGCCAAACTTGTCTGTAGCTCATGTAAATTAATCCAGGTACGTTGATCGCTTAGAGTTTCTTAACTAGATCCTGGAACATCGTCCCTGGTCTGACGTTTCCAAGTACTGTACAAAGGAATGCTAGGCAACGGACTAGCCTCGCCACAAAAGGATATGCAAATCGAACCTCATGAAGAGCAAATACGTTCCAGGATGGGTCATAGAAGGTCGCAACCCCAGCTGGATCTCTGATAGTGAGCTTTCGTCGAATTTTGGCACAACGTAACGAAGATGGACACCATCTGTGAAAGCCATCGCGATACGGACCTGCTCTTCGTAGCTTCTGGAGACATCCGAAACGTCGTTAAATCTGTCGTGGAAGGCCTCCCGGAGGAATATCGCGGCCGATGTACGTTTGTCATCAACGATATCAATTCTATGGTTGTCGCTCGCAACGCCATTCTTTTGTTTGTAGCATTGAGTCTTGCGCCCGCAGACGCAGTCCCAATCATGATACATGTTTGGTATTCGGCGCTATTGACTCGGGCGATGATAGACACGATTCGCCGCGTGGCACTGTGCCCCATCAGGGACATTTGCGAAAAGATCAAAGATAAATCAGTCTCTTCCATCCAAGCAAAAACCTTCAATTTTGGGCAGAGAACCTTGCGAATCGTGCTGAAAAAGCACCAATGGGATGAACTGAAGGAGAATTTCGATATCCCACCGGACCTGACATCGGAGGATACGCAGGCCATTCGACGTCGGGTCATGCAGGCCCCAGAGAGAATTGATTATTTGCATCGCGCGTTATGTAACCAGACGCCTCCAATCCGCGTGGCGACGGTGACGTTTCGCGAAGACGGCATTCTATTGCCGCATGGCGCTTCCAGACAACAATTTGACACACCGAATACGTAAGTACCTCTCTTCACCGGATACTTCCGTAACTATACTGACTTGATCAGCACACTCTTTCATAAAAACAAAGTCTGGCCCATGCTGGATGACGCGTGCCCACTTCAAGGTTGGGACTACAATGAGTACATCAAATTTGCACCGAAAGCTACAAATGATGTCATGGGGAGCTTCTTTTACTTCTTAAGAGATACGTTCTTGCGATTTTGCAAACGAATTAAGGGCGTTGACGTTCACTTTCAGCTCTTCAATGTTGATGCTCGAGAGCTTCCCAGCTATCTTTCCCACACTCGCTTCGATTGCATCGAGGTAGGAACATATCCAATGTTATCTTGGCATCGGAAAAGACTTGCTCACAGCTGATCTGATTATAGGTCTCAAACATCTGTGATCGGGGATACGTTGGACCTCAAACGGTTCTCTCCGCGTTCAGCCTGCTCCTAAAGCCAAAGATCATCAGCCCAAAAGCAACTCTGCTCATGCTCTTTTTGAATGCTGTAAGCGAGGTATATCACAACAGTGACACGCATGAGCGATCGCGCGTTGATGAATCTCGACGGCTCATGCAGAAATTCATACCTATGACACCCGAGACAATTATATCTACGGCGTTTGGCGGAATAAGTGCAATGAAAAGCGCAGAGATGATACGGATCTCTTCATGCTATACAATGTTTGGTGATTTAGACAACGCTTTTAGCACTTTCATAAAAGAAACTCGAATGCACAGCACGGCAAAGAGATGCGGGATGAGAATAAGAAAGAAGCATGCTATTGTTGAGCCATGGCCCCTGAGAATCACAGAACAGAGTACCAAGGAGTTGTTTGATATAAGATGTGCAAGTACACATACGGGGTGTGAACGTTACATGGAGTTTGAGAGGGTCTAGGCTGTATATCTCTTAGAACACCTCGATGCATACTGGGGACTGCTGTGCTCAGCCTGTCCCCAGTCTGGCTTCACGATGTTCGAGGGATATCACACTTGCATTGAATCTCGCACGACAGATGGTGGCGAGAAGCTCGCTCTATTGAAAATGTAGCAAAATACTTTCGCCGTAATTTAACGTTAGTACGGTTGAGTGGTCAGTGTGGATTGATCTCCCAATTGAGTCAATGCCGATGAGTATCGAAGGCCTGCGAAACGCCTTGGGAATAGCGACAATTGTGTCTATTTTCAGCCGAGGCCCTTAAAGGGCTCCAGACCAGGAGCCTGGATCGTTGATAAGTAATGATATCGCCATTCTCGGGCTACCTGCCTCAAGCGGCTCTTCCTGCTGCTATTTTAGTGCGCAGGCCTGATTCAGGGCGCCCCGGGGTATCATCTAGCAGCTTCACGCACAGGCCAGCTGCTGAGGATTAACCAGATAGCGGGGTTTCTTGGAATGAGGAAAGTAATTAGGTGTTTGCGCACATAAGTGAGCAACGAAACTCTCAATGTAAAGTACAATTGTCCTCAAAATACAGACAACGTGGTGAAGAGCCACTAGACCGCAACGAGCAAGTAATAATCGAACTCCTAGAGCACTCGTCCTTTCTTACCTACGAGCCCTTAGGGCAAGCCTGTCTAACGTACTGATCTCCTCTTCCTTCCCCGAACCATCGTAAAAAAGCTGTTGACACGCTCAACCTGGAAGATAGCGACCCGAGAACTAGTCGCAATATCAAACATATCGGGGGCCATGGGTCGGACAAATGACGATGATCTAGTGGCTGCCGCCGTAGGAGTGATCCTTCTTGGTGCAGTAAAACGCGATGCAGAGCGTGGCCGTGAAGCAGAACGTGTGACTAAAAAGGCCTGTCACATCCACGAACAGGAGAGTTCAGCAGCAACCTCAAAAGAGAAGGATAGAGTGGATAGCCTTCGATAGGAATACTGTTGTTCCGAAACCCCGGAAGCAAGCCACTCCTTTCTGCAAAAGCCATAGAGACTTCGACGTAGCATACTCATGCGGCTTGTAAAAGCGAGCGCTAGCGCGACTGCCCTAACTACGTACTACAGAGTCCTGTGCGCGGAATTTGGCGATAACCACAGAAGACGATTTTCCGCGTGCCCTAACATACTAATTAGTACTATTCTGGATCTGAAGTAAGTACTGTAGACCAAGACTTTGAACCCTTGTTGCTGGCAAGTGAGTGCATGAAGCACCCCAGGTGTCAGCTTTGGGGTGGCCAGCCAGGGAGCCAGCTTGGCGCCCTTGACAGCTCTCCTGTCTTTTGTGGGTCTTGGCGGGGTAGGGTGGGTAGTTAGTGGGGCCTGGATGGACACCCCAAGTCGATATCAAACGGTTTTCGCAGACCTACAGTCCCAAATGACTGTTATGGGCGTCAACTCCAATGAATGGATCAGAGCATTCTTCAAGTCGTGCATTCACAGCAAGCGTTTTCCATATTAGGGCTGCGTATGAACAAACCGGATCCTACAGCTCCATACGGCCGCAAAATGATCCATATGCCGCTAATTTTAAAACGGACTAGAGGTACAGATCACAGTGTATAGATGGTTTCACATAGAGGACATCGACTTCAAAAATAATGAATCAAGTGGTGTGCTAGCTATACCGAAGATGGACACTCTAGGTGAGATAAGAAGCTGTCTGCCGTACTTACGCATAAATATGTTAATTTTTAACAGTCTGTCGCTTCTTTATGATTAATTGTCAACGCCATCAAACTGAAACCAAAATTCTCTCCATTTTCTCGTTCGATAGCTTCCTTCAGGATATGTAGACCGGCACCTGTTAACATGTCATCGTCAGGCGAGAATGGTATTCCTCTGTCTACAGGACCTTTCTTAGTTCGTATATCGGTGAATCTCGGCTTGACTTGACGAAACAAACGTAATGGAAATCAACCTCGTCGTTCGCATTTGGTGGTATTGTACAGCCTCTCTTGGCAGCGTCTGCGTATAAGGACCTGAGTTCTTGAGACTCTTCCAACGCATGTGTACGACTTTGCGGTTCCGTGTGGAGCAGACTTGCTAGGAAGGATTGTGGCTCTACTGAACTTTAGCTTTAAGGAAAGCAGAACCTCGGATTTAACTTACTGATGAAATCCTTTCCTTCACCATTGCAGATGGCATGGAGGATGGCATAAAGACCGCAAACATTGTTGATGGTTTGTTTGAACCACACGACATTTTCTATAGGCTTTTGGGTGACAGCGTCTTCTTTTGCCTTTTGGTTCTCATATGCGGCAGATGTTGGAAAAATGAGAATGAGAGCTATTGCTGGATGCGGGAGTTGATCAGGTTCATCGAGCGTGTATATCTCTTTAAAGCCGAGAATTGGGTACGCTCCGAGGGAATGAAGCAAGAAATTAAAAGTTTCAGGATCAGACTCAAGCGGAATGAAATGCGAGTGGTATTGATCTGGGCTCATGACTACAGATATGGGATGGAAGGTGTGAAGTGTAAAATATTGCCTAGCAAAATAATAGAATGTGCTTACGTAATAGTAAGCCTGCACAAATGCAGCACAATCACATTGGCTGTTGCATCTGAACTGCCACAACACCTCAGACATCGTTCTTCCGCTCCCCCAAACAACCCCTCACATCAAGCACTCGTATCTCGATGAAGCGTCTTTCGTACCTAGGCAGTACTGCAGATTTCTTTAGCGCCGGTGATGGTGTGGTAATAAAGTCCCCTATGACGGTTTGGCAAGGGAATGAGAACCGTTACTCCCTGGAGGCAAAAAATGCCGAAGCCATTTCTATTGAACGAAAGATTTTTGAGCGACTTGGTCAACATCCTAGGATCGTTCCGTTTGTGCTGCCCCTGCATAGCTTTGTCGCCGAACCATGCTAATCGCACCGACAGATACCTAGGACCGTATGAAAGTTCTTCCATTCGGCTCGGCGAAGCCAGCAATGGGACATTGTAGGCATATCTAGAGAAGCATAACGCAGTAGTCGAGGAGTCTCTTCGCTACAGATGGTGCATCGAGCTCGCCGAAGGCTTCGCATATATACACTCAAAAGGCGTAATACATTCGGACATGGGACTTGACAACGTCTTAGTCAACGAAAAGCTGGGTCTCTGGCTCTGCGACTTTGGCGGATCGAAGTGTGACGCGCTAGGATTGGATGGTAGACACTTTCCAGACGATCCGTATTTTGACCCACGACTGGGTTTCGTCTCAACACCTGCAACCGACATCTTCAGTTTGGGCTCCCTGTTGTTCGTCATTCTCACGGGCAATCTTCCTTTTGGAACTGGTCTAAAAGGGAAGCCTTTTGATGATATGCAATCTTATGAGGTATATGTTAACAAACGTTTCAAGAAAGGAGAGTTCCCGGTTGTTGCTGAATTAATTGGCGGGGATGTAATTCGAAGATGCTGGCACCACAAGGAAGATTCCGGGTTTAAATCGACGGCAGATGTGCTCTCCGCCCTGCAGTTTCACTTGCCTAGGGAGTATTAAGGGCGCAAGAGCAATGTATGTATTTTGAAGCGTTATCTACGAATGGATTCGCAGTCCTGAGGTGTAATTAGACCCATTTCAGCAGTTCTACCTACGAGATTATGGTATAGAAGAAGCTGTTTACCGAGCTGGATGACGGAGAGGTGGGTTAAGTTTCCAGATATGAACAAAATTGTAAATGCTGATGTCGATGCTACATCCCTTACGCAATGAGAGCTGTATGCAAATGAGATATTAGAGCATGTGGCCGAAGCGCCAGACGCGAGCGTAACGTGCAGATGCTGCACCTAGCACGTACCACTACCCGCTTGCTCTGGTCGCGACGCGTGTTGCCGCCCCGAAGACCATGTGGGCGATACAATGTACAGTACTGTGCAGGAACCGAGGCTTTGGGCGCTATTGCAAGGTTCAAGAGGCTGCTGACTCCATTGGGGACCTCTTCTGGACCCCAGCAAGAGTCTATTTTGGGATCTAGCAAGCTTCCGGTTCCTATTTCAGGCCCCTTTTTGTTCGTCTCTGATCAATGTACTGTACATACAGTATTGTACAAGATTATCTCTCAGCGACACGGAAAGAGACACGAAAGAGCGAAAAGCGGGAAACGGAAGCTTGCTGAATTCTAGCCTATGGTCTTGCTAGGTTCAACGGCAAGAACCGGCAATTGCGATACATTGCATGCACTTAAGGTGGTCTTGCACGCCAAGGGCCCCCCTTAGTGTTTGGCAATGGGCTATTTATAGCCTTCGCAGGAATTAGAAAATGGGAACCCAGAAACGGTGACCGGAAAATGGGAACCAGATAACGGACATGAAATCGTACACTTTTGAACGTTACCTCTCCGGGATGGGGAACATCGGTCGTGCCTCAAGGAATGAATGGGGTCGCTTTTGCCGTAGTAGTTAGGCAGGAGTACGGGAATGTCAATGATCTTGCACTTGGAACGTTAGCTGGACCCGTCGTCGTACCCATATCCTAGGTAGAGCTACCTAGTTGCGAGTATGCTAGAGACGAAGACATGAAGTTGATTGCGACTTCCTGTTTCCAGTCAGCAAGAAAAAATATTGGAACGGAAGGCGATTAAGTTACTGAATTGAGTTGGTACCAATTATTAGTTAATCCATGAGGTTTGCTGTAGCTTACGTAATCATCTGCTCCCCGCTGTTCCGATGATCTGCCGTACAAACCTTAGAATGTGTCCACTATCCACATTAAAACATGCTAAGTTAATTGCCTATCTCCATTATCGCTCAAATTAACGCCCCGTCCTCGACAAAAGCACGCTTTGATTGCCATTAAACCTGCCCCGCTCCTGCTGCAAACGCAACAGCCGCTGCTTCCTGCAGACGCAAGTACATCTATACTATCGGTAGCCAGAAAAGGTCAGCTCTTGCGGGAACACGCGCTCGGCGCAAGGTAACTGCCTGCTAACTTCAGGATCTATAGACATCCGTTTCCCGGGCCCTTGCGGCCTAAGGCGACTGAATGTTATCCGTCGCCCATCCAACATGCACCGCTCAGATGGCATTCAACTACAGGACCGCATCGGGCGAGGACTTCTCCCGAGTTTGTTCCCGCCTTAATCCAAACCGAACTATTATCTCCGAGCTTGAAGGAGGAAATTCGACTATTAGGATTTCAAACGACGTTGTCATAAAGTGCGGGGTTGGCATTACACAGCAGGAGGCAGACAATCAGAGACAAGCGTTCGAGCTCATAGACCAGACGATAATACGAGTTCCTCGCGTGTATCGTTATGTTTCGTGGGCGAACATTGGTTATCTTGTCATGGAATATGTCGACGGAGAACCATTACAAGACTTCGACGATCCCAACATCTGCTTTGCTATCGCTAGAGCACTTGATCATTTCGCATGTATTCGGAGTGACCAGCCTGGCCCGCTAGGCGCAGGGCCCGCTTGTGGCATTCTGTGGACAGCATACGACTCGATCTCACCGTTAAGTATTGGCGATATTGAGGAATACTACAATACGAGACAACTTCAGCGGCACAAACATCTGAGCCTACATGGCTTCCCGCTGAATTTATGCCATCTAGATCTTGTACCTCGCAACGTTCTCATACTCAAAGATGGATCTTTGTGTCTCCTTGACTGGGCTTCTGCTGGATTCTATCCGAGATTTTTTGAAATATGCACACTTCGCATCAATTGTCCCACCAGTAAGATTCTGGAAGGTTGTCACATGGATCAAAATGAGGCCACGCAAGCAGACTTGCTCGAGCATGCTTATTATCTAGGTGAAAAGTATACTTAGTAAGTTCAATCGTACACTTGCCAAGTGTTATTCTGAGCCTTGCTAGTCTACCTGCAGTCCTTAGAAAGAAGAAGAAGACAGAGAGTAAGCCCTGTACTATCTGCGGAGGATCACGTCTCGTCAACCGCCATGCAGTAGATAGAACTCAAGTCACAGGGTGAGTGTGACATTGTCGGGCACCTACTTACTCCCACTCGTCTTCCCATTCCTTCTGGGAAAGCCACGTGCCTTGTTTGATTTCAATTGCTCTCGGTTCTACCTCACGGGAATATTGCCACGACAGCTTGTACCAGGCGTCTTGGGGTAGGCCATCATCCAGATATTGTATCTCCTTCAATTTCAATAGTAAAGTGTAACTGTGGAAAATTAATAAAATCTTCAGGTGCAACACATGCAGCTTACACCCAGAAACGGCAACCAGAGCCGCCCCCAGAGAACACATATCTTTGTAAACCCCATGAACGGACCCAATTGTAAAGTGCACTAACTTGCATAGTATAGCGTAGTCGATAATCGTAATGCGTAATCCGAGAATTGGAGAGCTGGTAAGGCTCTTGTGACCAAACCAGGATGCCTGTTGGATCGCTCTCTTCGGTCGTCATGTTCAATCGAACGGCTCCTTGATTCCCGTTGAGCAATAAAAACACCGATACGTGATTGTCACTCATCCCGTTTGGCTGTCTCCCCGTCGTATGAATGCATACGCGTATGGTGTAAAATGTGGATTGCGAGTCGCAGAATACCGCAATGTTCTCATCTCCCTTCGGCGTGACAGTATGCTTGATACTCGATGAGGCAGACATGGATCCACTCGAAGTGTGCGTCTTAAGGGTATTGGATGACTGCAGAGAACTTATGCCCGATAGCAATGCACATTGATTCAGAAGAAAACAAGAAAACAACTGTATCAATTGTTGCTACTTATCTCAATCGACGCGCCCTTGGCATGCCCTTGGCATGCAGCTAGTCGCAGGGTAGCTAAAAAAAACTTACTCGAAGTGGCTTAGTCGTCTGTCCCTTCCCCGTCTGCATTGGCTCGATCAAGATGCAGTCTGCAAGAATGGGCTGATAAATATGTGCGTCTATACCACCGTTGCGGTCCAAATCCATCTGCACATTCGGCACATGCGTCCCCTCCCTCGACCCTCGATCTCCCACGCTCGCTCTCGCACATCTGAGGCCGACGATAACGAAGATTCCGCTCGTCTGGCAGGATTGCTGAGAAAGTCTCCACGTATACTATGCATTGTTGGTGCGGGACTCAGCGCCCCGTCGGGTTTACCCACTTGGCGTGGAACAAATGGACTTTGGAACGGCATCGATGTTAGAAGCCTTGCATCCCCAAAAGGATTTGCAGATGACCCAGTCACCGTATGGAGCTTTTATAGCGAGCGTTTACTTGAGATGTTGGCAGCACAGCCAAATACTGCACACCATGCTATAGCAGCCCTCGCTACCTGGCATGACGGCTGGCTAACTGTGAATCAAAATGTTGATGGTACGAAATTTTCTCTTGGAAATAAACGTTAATAACACGCTGATCACGAAAGGGCTTCTTGAGCGTACCATTCATCCTGTGTCAAGGCTCTTTGGTATTCACGGTGCTCTACAGCTTGTTCGTTGTACCGAATGCGACTATTGCATCTACGTCCAGGAGCTTGAGGACTTGCCATTCCTCATGTCGCTGTCTACTGCTAGTAGTAGTAGTCGCGTGCAACTCACGCTGTCTGATCTTCCTTCCTGTCCTAACTGTTCTAAGCTACTGCGCCCTGGAGTTGTCTGGTTCGGCGAGAGGCTAGCTGCGGGAGCACCTGATAATATTGAGTCCTCCTTAAGAGATGGAGTAGACCTAGTAATTGCTGCCGGAACAAGTTTAAAAGTACATCCAGCGGCAGAATGGATGAACAGAGCACGAGCGGATGGAGCTCCTATCGTCATCGTTGATCTGGACAAAGACCATCAGATGGTTGACGAGCTAGAAGCTGGAGATCTGTTTATCAATCGGGATGTTACTATCGTCCTCGCTGAGGTTCTTGATCTTCTCAATCGACGATGGAACGTACGGATATAGCTCGATATTTATTCCTAACCCTCGTCCACGTGCTTCGCTCCTCGTGCAGATGGAGCGGCCTAAGCAAGTTCTGTATTAGTACATCTGTATTGTTTGCTTGAAGGCGGCAAGTTCCCGACGATCCGCGTCACAACAGCGTCGAGGGTCAGACGCTGGAAAAATGGCCAGGCAGCGGTAAAACCTCTAACCTACCTCCTTTGGAATGACCCCGCCCTCTGCACGTGACAATAACGCTTTATCCCGTCGTGTTGTGTTCGCCTCGCTGCTGACCCTTCCGCTTCTTCATTGAGAGGGACCCTTGGATCGATGGCTTCGATAGCGCAGCTCCTAATTGCTCATGCGATAGTTTACCACGTCGCCAGAGAACGGTGAATGGTTATATATTTCGAAGCTTGGGCCCGACACGCGCCTCGTGCCGCCTGACGCCGGCTTGGCGAGAAGCCCACATGTAATTACGGATCTTTGCCAGCGTCCACGTCACCGAAGATCAGCCTATGACTTACTTTTGCCCACCATCTCCTACACGTACAGCACTACCTCTTGAACTCGTGATTGCCAGAGCATCATAATTTCCTGGCGATATATACACTATTTAAAAGTAGTACAGTCCACACCCGTCGCGCGCACGCAAATTCTACATGTATGATTGTGCTAAGATAAGTAACGCTTTTTGTGACGGTTGGAGCGTGGCAGGTGCACCT
>JACVRA010000243.1:15980-43812 GCA_019828545.1 Paracamarosporium sp. OC-R06-R3 | reverse complement strand
GAGATTGTTTATATAGCTTCCGTAGCGTAGCTACTTAAGAACAACGATTACCTTAACTTTGAACTCACCGCTACAAGCGCTTTTTCACCGTTACACTTTTCGATGTCGTGAACCGACAATCAATCCAGCTAGGCATGCCGCTGAGCTGATTTCCTTGGGACGTCTGCACTTTAGAGATCTGCGCTTGATCGTCTCAAGCATGGCTGCCGAGCTATATTGACGGCGAGAAACGATCGCCCGTCTGGGTCGTAATCGCTTCCGAGAGACCTGTATGTCCGATTCTAGCTTCTATCTTTTGGCTTGTCCTGCTCTGCGACAAAAGTTACAAGACGGCGCTTTCCGCAAGGCTCAATAAGCGTAGGCTATGCTTGGCCCGTGCAGCAAGCTGCTACCCCGCCACTGCGTCCCGAACCAGGGCCGCGGACTAAAATAGCAGCAGGAGGGAGCCGCTTTGAGGCAAGTAGCCCAAAAATCGCCCTTTCAAACCAAGATCCTGATTCAGAGCCGTGTGCACTCAATCGAGATTGATCGCAAGCGTCTTGTAGGTCCCTCTACTGTGTCCTCCTGGTAAATGTCCGCTTACAGTAGGTACTGTACTGTATGACGAGCTAACGCTGTGCTAACTGCACCGTTTTTGCAGAACGTCAATTCTCCACGGCCATCGCCCCCTCGTGCCGTTCCTCGCGATCCAGACTTCAACGTGGGACTAGGACGGACGGACGCGGGGGCCATTCCGCTAGGATGCGTTGCCGTCTGGATGTCTGCATGCTATCCGATGCATGTCGCTACCCTCTTCCGTTATCGGCAGCCCATTTTGTCACGGCGATATCTGCGATCGAAATTTTTTCACTCAACGATCAGTGGAGCAGCATGTGGACGAGACGGGATACTGTGAGCCTCAATTCAAATGCGCCACCCAAAGAGCATTGAAGCAGCAAGAGCGCAACCTGTTCGTCAAGCCTAAGGAGCATGTACGAGGTCAATATCAAACGAAGGGGGACTGCGGCGGGCTGCGACGATGTTCTACATAACTTTTGGTATTCACCTTCACCTTTAACCTTGCCTCCACCTTCACCGCCACCCCACACCTTGTCGCCATGTATTCCACGAACCAGTTCTTTCAACTCACCACACTCCTTTACAACTTGAAACGACGCAGCTCCTGTTTTGTACCTCCTACCTGCCTACCTCCACGAACAGCAGCTACAAGCACGAGCAATGGTCGGATGTACCGGTAAATCCGCATGGGCTGGCGTCGACCTCTTCAATCTATTCGACGTCAACCCGCATACGACTGACCTGACCTGGGAGCTCGTCCAGATCAAATCGCTTAGACTTATTAAAAAGCTTTCTTCAGGCGGCCCGCGTGCAACACCGCCACCAGGTGTGTCCGCAATGTTAATATGCGAGTTCAAAAGCGATCTCTTCGACATTCTGTATCCGTTCAAGACGACGGACGGCATGCATCAGAGGGAAGACGCAACGACGAAGTCAAGGAAGGAACTTAACAACGAGCTCAAGAAGATCAACGACGCAAAGCTGGTCGGATATTATCGCACGTGGGACGCGACAAACGGGAACCCAGACAACTGGCTAGGTACAGCAGGTATTCAGGGTGGTAGCACCGCTCAAGTATGCGGCAATACTGTGGCGGCAGCTCTTCGAGCAGCACAGGACTCTGCTTATACAGCTCAAGGTGTAAGCGTAATCAACAAGGGCTCAGACAAACAATACTGACTTTATCTAAGGCTGTTGGAACAAGAGCCCCAGGCGCCTACTACACTATCATTGAGGACCACCTAGATGGAGCCGAAGAGCGTCCTATACTCATCGAGGAAGATGGTACGCAGGATGACCCGATCACCCTTGGCAGAGACGAGGCTCCAGCTAAAGCACGAGTCAATAATACTAGGGCTCTCGTACGGATGCCGCTACACCAGCGCAATCAATTTATGCAGCTGGCACCATGGAAGGCATCACCTGTCAACTTCCGATACGTGATTGCTCCCAGTCGATTGCACGAGATGGCCAAGAGGCATACGGGCGGCAGCCGGTACGCTATAGTCATTGAGGTGGTGAGGCGACCCACGTGGGATGTGGAGGACACATATCCAGAATACATATGCATTGCTTCGCTCGAAGGCGGCAAAGCCCTGACCATCCGCGTCAAGACGTACAGCGTCGAGGGTCAAACGCTAGAGAAATAGCCAGGCGGTGGTCAAAGCTACATGACGCTCGAACGTATCGTAGAGCGAGGCTACCTGTTCCCCCCCTTTTGCAACCAGTTCAATAAAGATCGGCTACGAGCCTACTTACAGAAGATGGCGGAGATTGACGGTATGCCAAGAGTTCGAGAGATGGTGTTGACGGTCCGAAGTGGCGATTAAGCGGTAAGAGATGACAGACACGTACCTGGCGTCTGCTTAACTTCAGCTCAAGATAAGGCAGCCGGTACGTTCGGGAATGCTGGGCAGGTGCAGGGAGCGGTTTTCGAAGAAGGATGAATAGGACTCAGCTTTCAAAGTTTGGTTCCTTTGATCTTGACACTGATGATGGTCTCTGTACCTGCATCCTATTGGCTGGGCAGACCAGGCATGATCCGCAGCGGCTAAGTTAGCCAATAAGATGTAAGTTAGGGTCGGCGAAGTTAGAACTAAAAATAGGACACCAATCGTGCTGTAGTCAAAACAACCCCAAGGAGTTCATCGCTCTTAACAGCAATGCGCTTTTCGTACGCTAAATGGAGAGTTTACCGTGCCGAAAAGAGCACAAAGCATGGAATCGATAATGCCCAGCGAGAAAGGCAGAAACCGCCAGGATGAAGATTGCATACGACAAATACGATAACGTCACTCACTGCGACATGAGACACACAGGGTAATGAGACACTTTTGCACAAAGAACTTTGAATCTCAATCTAGCGTAGGAGGGCAATTCTGATAAAATGGCAAATAGTTCTACAGCATTCACCTGTCTTTATTCCAGCGTGAGGCTGAAATCCCCGCCACGTTGCAAATGCTATCGATCGTTTCGTTAGGGCTCTTTAAGCCCTGCTTTTCATCCTACCCCTGCTTCGTAGATACTGAGGGTATTAATCGATAGTTCGGGGAACAGAAAAGAGAGTTGTAATAATCAAGATTGTATCCTCTAAGCCTCATCGCGATCGGCAGCCTTATAACCCTGCTCCGAGAGTTTCTCCGTCCTCTTCCAGTGGTGCGACGAATTAGCCGTATTTTAAAATCTGGCAAAGGCTGGCGTGATTTGTCCCCCCGTTTTTGAGATTTGTCCCCCGCCGAAGTACCGAAAATGGCAACTTTTGCGCTCCGCAATGCAATTTCACCGCAACACCACTTGTAATTTTTATCTTTGAAGCTGCAAGATGGTGTAGGTAGAGATAAGACGGGGTTCGACAAGATTTGCTTTTGTGGTGAACAAGCAGCAGCGGATGGACTACAGTACTTTTGGGTGGATACCTGCTGCATCGACAAATCGTCACTCAACGAACTGAGTACGGCGATCAACTATATGTTCAGATGGTACCAGCGCGCATCGAAATGCTATGTATACCTACCAGACGTCTCCGCAACCGAACACGACGCCGCGGCGTTCAAGATAACATGGGCGAATGCCTTCCTGCGCAGTCGATGGTTCACACGAGGCTGGACGTTGCAAGAACTCATAGCGCCGGCTAGTGTTCAGTTCTTCTCGAAGGAGCGCAAGCTTTTAGGCAGCAAGATATCTTTAGAACACGAAATACATAACGCTACCGGGATACCTATCAGCGTTTTAAGAGGGCAGAGTCTTCCCACCTCCAGCGTTGAGGAGCGTATGCGCTGGGTGGCTTTGCGCACAACAACAGTGAAGGAGGACCGAGTGTACTGTTTGCTAGGCATCTTTGGAGTGTTCCTACGATTTATTCCTGGAGAAGGAGAAGCATACGCAAGAAAGCGGCTAGAAGAGGAGATTCAAAAGCGGCAAGAAGGACGGAGAACAGAGCAGATACATAATAGCGACATTAATGCAGGCAAGTTAGTACCGACGACTTTGCATACCGAAGCGTCACTAACTAGATCCTCCACAGCACGACTAGAAACAAAGCGTCCTTCCTGTGCGATCCCTTTCTACCGCGACCCTGACTTCGTCGATCGCGGGACGCTGCTCGACGAGCTACAAGAGAAATACTCCGCCAGAGCAGGTAGGGTGGCGCTAGTTGGTCTCGGAGGCGTGGGGTAGGTCTTGTGGCAGGACCCTCAGGCATTTCCATCTAACATAGGCACAGCAAATCGCAGCTCGCCGTCAAGCTCTGCTACCGCACAGCCGACCGCTCGCCCGAAACTTGGATTTTTTGGGTGCATGCTGGCAGCGTGGCGCGGCTTAAAAAAAGCTACCGAGACATCGCGGATCAAGTGGAAATAGCTGGTCGAACAGATGCACAAGCTGATGTTTTTGAGCTCGTACGCAACTGGTTGCGAAGCGAGAAGAACGGGAAGTGGTTGCTTGTGCTCAATAATGCTAACGACGACGCTATTCTTGCTTCGCTACCATGTACACGCGATCAGCAACATCTGTCCAGATACCTACCTCCAAGCAAGCATGGGTTAGTTATTGTGACAAGCCGCTCAGCTCATGCGGCATCGCGTCTGGTCGAAGACCGGGACACGTTTCACCTCAGGCCGATGCATGACAGCGGTGCACAGGCTCTTCTTTTAAAGATATTGGGAGACAGAATCAACGTAGACGGCATACATGAGCTTGCAGCAGCGCTAGAATACATGCCCCTTGCGCTCGTTCAGGCGGCGGCATACATCCAGAAGCGAGCACCCCATTATTCAGTGCCGAGATACCTCGAAGAGTTCCGAAGAAGCGACAAGCGAAAAGCGCGTCTACTGAGCCAGGAAGCGGGACATCTTCGGCGGAACGAAGGGGCCAAGAACTCGATTATCGTAACATGGCAGATCTCGTTCGAACACATTCGAAGCATAAGAAAGTCAGCTGCCAACACCCTTTCGCTTATGAGCTTTTTTAATAGACAAGGGATTCCTAAAGACTTGCTTCGCAGTTAGAGTGCTACACACATCGCAGACGATTGTATGTGGGCGGACGAAGAAGAGGAAGGAGACATTGATAAGGAAGAGAGCGCCTCTGAGAGCGATATTGATGACGGTTTTCTAGACGATCTTTTGCTCCTGAGAGACTACTCGTTCATCTCTGAGACGACTAACCCTGAGACGCTAGAGATGCACAGCTTAGTGCAGCTAGCGACGCAAAAGTGGCTCGAAGGCAGGGGCGAGGCGGAGGGCTGGAACCAGCAGTTTATTAGAAGCATGTGTGGTGCCTTTCCCACTGGCCGATACAAGAACTGGGAAATATGCGAGGGGGTTTTCCCACATGCTGTAGTCGCACTACGGAAGCGACCGCGAGATGAAGAGAGTTGCAAGGAGTGGGCTGCGTTGTTATACAATACGGCGTGGTATGCTTGGCAGAGAGGGAATGTTGAAATTGCAATGATGCTAGCGACGGCAGCGATGGAAAGCAGAAAAACAATTTTTAGCGCTGAGAGCGATGACACACTCAGTAGTATGGCTATGGTAGGATTGGCTAAGAAACTAGGAGGCCGATGGGAGGAGGCGGAGAATCTAGAGGTGCAGGTGATGGAGATTCGCAAGACGAAGCTCGGAGCAGACCATCCAGACACGCTAACCAGCATGCACAACCTAGCTTTCACATGGAAGTCACTCGGCCGGAGTGCAGAAGCTATAAGATTAATGCAGCAGTGTGTGCAGCGGCGGGAAGAAGTGCTCAAAGCTAGTCATCCTGACTCTATGTCTTCCCTGTCGGTCCTGAACCAATGGGAAGAAGAACAGCCAGACGTTGAGTTATCTAACAAGTTCAAGGACATGCGCTTGTAAGTACCTATAGTTGTAAATCATGTGAGCAAAAGCTGTGTCAACAATTGCAGGCCGTGATAATAAAGTCTGATTTAGAGCTTGTCTGGCGCATGCGGGTCGTCTACAGTCTTAAGTCGGTGGCGCCAAGCTTTCACTATAAATGGTCTCTGCCGGACACGTGGTTCGAGAAGGTTCGATCATCGCTCGCTTAGCAGGCTAGGGTAACCGTTTGTAGACTAGTTTACTTGCGCGGCAGGTTCATGCACGTCGTAATATATAGTGTGCCCGATTGGCTCCTTCAAGTCCAAGGTACCGACCAGGGGTGGCAATCTGCATAGTCTGGACGTTAATTGCAGCCTTATCGCCGGGATCGGCATTATAAGAATAGATTCGGGTTCTTAAACTACTAGAGTAAGGATTTGGGCCTCAATAACCCCACACAGAGCTTTCAGTAGCTGGTAGAGAATAGCTGTTGATTTGGCCGCAACAGGTATACCTGTGTAAATAATAACGGGAGACGTCTGAACGATTGTAATAATATGGTTATTGAATCTCATTCGGATGGCACGATGTTAAAGTATATAATGCTGTAATCTGGCTCGAAATGTAACAAGGCTGACAGAAATACTCAGTTCTAAAGTCTAAGTACCGAGAGAATGTTTCGTTACGATGGTTGTTTCGCCACGGATGGATGTACGTTAGTTCTCAGATACATGGCAACGTATTGTCTAGAGTGATAAGTTAGTTTTTCGTATCCGCTAAGGCCAGCTGTTTGTCCCCAGAACTGCTGAGGAGAAACCTCTTGATCCATCACCTTCAATACAGGCCCATACAAAAAGACTTGTAAAGCCTTTGAACTTTAGTATGTAGTAATCCTTGTTATATCCTTTAGTTATCTAGGACACAGATGAGTGGAATTCAGCCTCCTACACGTAGAAGATTATAGCATTTATACACCACTCTTCTACAGGAACATGAAATTTTCAGAGTAGGTGTAGGTAACGCTCTATTTATGTAGGTTGGCGCCTCTCCTCATAGAGCATTGGCAACAAAGCAGCTTTTGATACCCACGCTATACGCTTGTTATGGTGACCAGCAAATTCACCCAGCCTTGACTCCATTGAAAGCCTATGGAGGCTATTTAAAAATCGAGTTCAAGATCGAATTCTGACTTCAAAAGCTGAATTAGGTAAAGATATCTAGAAAGATTGGGCAAAACTCACCCCTTAGGATATTAGAAGAGACATGAACAAACGCTGCTAACCAGTACTCAGGGCAAAGATGTCCACACACCATACTAAGTGATTTGTTTCGACCAAAGTCGTATATAAGATATAGAATACACTATAGTATAGACTAGATTCTATGGCTTTTTATGCCCCCTGTCCTGTAACCTCTTCTACAGAACGGGTCTGTAATAGAGCCGATGGAACTGCTTTGTATAGTAAATTCGATCAAAAATTCGCTCGATTATACTTTGGAAACCCCTGATCAACTATTATGTGAGGGGTATAAGTAAACAAGAATCGCTTGTTTTTTTCGTCCGTTCTCACCGAAACGTAGGTTTCCACCATAGGTAAATCACTAATTAGACACTCTATCTCCTAAACTGTTATTGGAAAATCTTTGCCTTCCTGCCTACAGACAAGTTGCCTACTGTCAAGCGAGTGAACAAAACATTCCTTAAATATACGTCTGCATAGTCATACGAACGCACCTGGACTACAGAAAGTTCAGCATTAGCGCTTCTCATAAACCTGGCTTTTGAGGAACTTGTATAGAGATCTCTGCGTAGACTATGCCCTAAAATGTACTAGAGCCAAATCCGTATGCTTGAGGTCGTAATACGGGTCCCCATTCCAAGAGCTAATGCAAACGTTGAAAGTCTCGTGAGAGCGGTGCTGAGATTTGTCGCCCTCGAATCACAGTCATAGTTAATTGTCTCAATATCCAAGGCAGAAAAGGGTTCATGCGACGCTGAAGTACCTCCCTATCCAATACACGGGTACTATCTGATTCCACTCTGGTAACAGAAGCGCAGAAACATGGCAAGACTAGTACAACACCTCTACGACGCTCCGACTGCCAAAGCGTGTCAACATGCATAGGGGGATGTTCTAGACAACTGGCTGCCGTAAATCAACGCCTCCAGCCATCTGTCATGTAATCTTGTCAGGCGACCGAGCAAGTCAACTCTATGTGCTCAAGTAGGCTTGCGTCGTCGCCACCGCCTTGTGACTACTCATATTGAAATAGGAAATTATGCCCACCTTCTTCTCTTTTTCGCTACCCGTCCAATAGTGGGTCATCTCTGGCTAAGAAAAAAAGCACGTCGCTTATTGTATAGAACGGAGGCCCGGACCAACACAGGGCCATGACTTATTTACTGACGTACCGAACAATCATTCTATAAATCAGAAGCTGGTTCATAGTTTCCGCAGATTTCTCTCTATTTTATTTATATACATATGCCGGATTTTGTCCTTTATCTTCTGGTCAGGGGAGTGGGCTTGAACTGTTAAAGGCGATTTCTTTCTTTTTCCAGACTTGCAACCGGATTTCTATATGTGCGTGGCGTAATGCGTTATGCAGTCGTCGTTTTTGTTGGAAGCCTTGCCGCAGAACGAAAGCGGAAGAGGGCGTTTCGCTTTCTTGATATCGGTGTGGTAAGGTATTGTTTTTTGCCGTCCTATTCGTAGCGGACCCCATCCTAATTCAAGATAGTTCCGGTTCCATCCGAGAAAATCAATAAAAGCCTATCCTTGCCGTGCCGCCCTTCTCTTCCTTCTCGTGATTATCTAATGCGTTAGCTTACCACTGCATAAGCCTGAGAAATTCCACACTCTTCCACGGCAGCTCTGCTGCGTACTTGTTCCCTGCCAATACAGCCAAGGCTTGTCGTAGGTTCTCCTCGAGATCTACACGCACTAGCGATCTGTGCAATGTCCTCAAAACTACGGATGATCTGCAGGTCGTGCTCATAAGCGTTCTGTACTGCTCGATTCGGCGCTCGATCTCCGGTGCTGCAGGCTCTTCTTTGCTCCATCCTCAGCTATTAGTATAAACTCATGAAAACAAGCGAGATCGGACAAGACATTTAGTATGAGAACTGAATAGTTCTACTTACAAAACCTTTTCAGCTGACCTCGATGAGATGAAAACTATCAAATCCCTTCCCGTCCATACCGTGATCCAATATTGCTTTGCGCACCGAAAACATCGTTTTTTCATAGTACCTGTCTTCAGACAGTTACTGAACCACTCCAGTACTTCAAAATGAATGGCACCGCTTAGGCTACTGGTCTTTCAATCTATAGAGTCAAGGGGTCTAGTAGATCTGATCTATGTCGAAAGTTTTAACTGATATTGCTAACTAATCTAGGACTTGTTTCTTTCTAAACGGATTTGTCCATACGCACACCAGGAGCGTGAGCCCACGGTAAAATCCTCAACGTCTAACAACTAACTAGATCCAGTACATAAGTGAGAGCAAAGCGTAAAAGCCACCAAGGCTTCAAAATGGACAGCTTGCCTACATTCAACGGCGATATTGATCTACTATGCAGTTATACTAGTTCGCAAACATTGGTGGCGTTGTCAATGGGTATCATCGTCCTTCTCTACGAACCATAAAGGTCGTGCTCAAAATAGCAGAAGATCGCACTTGTGTAGTGATCAGCAAACCCAAGCTTACGTTTCAGCTTCCTAAACAGTATTCGTTAAACCCTCTGCCGCCATGAGGGCTTAAAATAGAAGCGTCGCAACATTTCCGACGAGTTCCTATTGCTTGGTTTAGTTATTCAAGATTTCACTATTCGAATTTACATGTCGCGGAGGTCCACGTTGTGGTTGCGCATGATGATCTAGAGCTATTTATCGATCTTTACATAGTTCGTCAACTTCATGTATCGGTATGCGATAGTCTCATTGCGATCACGAGAGAGGACGAACATATACACAATACCTATCTTGGACTTTTCGGAGCTTCGGAAGCAAACGAAGGCAGGATATCGGAAGATGTTGAATCGATGTTTGGCGATAGACTGTCATGAGGCTTGGACTATACTTCAGCGTACAAGATTAAGATAGCTCTTTTAACTATTATTAAAAATTGAACCTAATTAACAGACTGCTCAAGATACCATTGTACATTTGTCATAAGATCCTGGCCTTGTTCTTGGCATGTATATATTGCCTCCACTCTACGTTAGGTAGCTTTCCATCATCTATCAACCAGGCACGTACGAACACGCGAGAAGCGCCTGGGGTAAACGAATGCTGTTCAAAGCACCTACACGAGGCAAATGGGCTTGCTGTGCTGAACACACTGTATATAACCTTTTCAGACATATTTGAACTACAAGCCGTCGGGTAGACTTTCGTAGGCAGCATAGTGGTATAGATGACGAAGGTGAAGGTGAATAGCAGCACAAGTGGAAGTCGCCAAGCAATGTTTGAATTAGTGTTGTCCACAAAACTGAAGCCGCATGTGACATGGTCTGATATCTTTCCTGGATTTGACAGACTTGCTGCAGTAAGAAGACGCAATTTGTCCGACGCTTTTTCTTTTCCTTGGCAGCTAATCGAGCAGAGCGTAACCAAGCATTGTTCTCCCAGAGCCTCTTTGTCCGTCACAAGTGCCCTATGCGTAGCGTATAGGGCACCGCTGATGCATTTGTGGCTCAACGCTGGCAGACACTCATGGAAGCTATTCCCAGGGCCCAGCACAAGCTCGGACGTAGACGAGGCCCAACTGTAGGCATATTAACGAGGTATAGTACAAAAGTATCACTCGACAGCCATTGCAGCGTAGGTCAATTGATTTATTTACATGATTCTGTGATCCCTTGGTTTTAGCTCCTCTTAATTACCGACTCTGAGGATGGCCTTGCTGGCTTCTATTGCTTCCCTTGCGGCTGCTCTTGCTTTGTACCCTGTATCGGTGTTCTACTTCCAAATAAATTCTTGGGCCATAGCCAATTACATTGTGGCCAAAAGCACTGCACTTTCATCTTAGGCAGTCAAGGCACGCCATAAGGAATAGGATGGCCATATAGAGGCCAATCGAACACAACCCTCTACTCTCTATTCTTTACCTCGTTAGATGAACGTGGTATTCAACCCCAAAAGGTGCTGCATCTTCCCAATAACTAGGAACTACCACCCTCCCACACACATCGGACGGCTATAAGTGTATTTCTATTAGTTTTCAAGATAGACTTGCCAGGGTAAAAGAATGCAGAGAGAGAGCTGCAGTTGTATAACGCTGCATCAGATTTTATAATATATCTTTGCCGAAATAACGTCCCATCGATCAAGCATCTCTAGCTACCTTTTACGATCGACGGCGAGCAAGCAGCCATGAGGGTGTGCTTCATCCGATTTGACGGTTATGCCCCCTCTTAAGCGTCTCCGCAGCAGCGCCCTATTCAAAGACCTTGACCACGCACGCTGTTCTTGGAAATCTTTTTGCCGATGGCACGCCATGGTCTTATTCTGCTTTACACGTCAGAAGGCGTCCGCCACGCACAATAGATATAAAATTGATGCTTGCGTGCTCCTGAGGCATCCCGCGCCAGCACAGATATAGCCGCTCGATGTCCTCGTTTCACGCTCCCGGACACGTTCGATTCCAGGTTTCTCTGCAGCCGTGCGGTCGTCCGCGGTGACTGGTAGAAGTAGAATGAACCCATGGTTAGCTGTTTTCGCACTTCCGGTATATCGACCTGGAAGAAGTAGGAGGGACACATGATTCACTGACTTTACACTTTCGGTACGTCGAAGTCAAGCAAGTCTTGGCTCTGATGCAGAAGGCCTTCCATGCCACTTCCCCTAGCCAATTTGGGACTTTTGTATTGTGCACTCGCGTGGCACATTTATTTTAGCAAAGCACGTTAGAGTCCTCCACCCATCGTTTTCGCACGATTCTCTCGTCAGCGTGTTTTACATCATCGACAGAGATCTTTAGTGCAGCTGTGCAGAAGTCGGTGGTAGGCAAAGAAAACCAACGCGCGTGCTGTTCTATAATAGAGCTTACATCTGCTCCACCATTTTATGTCATTATCAAGATTTTAGCACTCGGAAGACGAGAAGTCCTAATTTCAAATTCAATGTTGTTCTCATGGTTCTTCCCCAGCACATTTCCAGTTGCAATCCCACTTTGTCAACACAGCACATATACCGTTTAGAGCAGCGTTTCTAGCACGGCACATTTATTCAAGTCATCGACTCTTGTTTTAGTGTGGGTGTGCAGGAGTCTGTGGCAAACAAAAGCAGGAAGAACACGCAACGCGCCCTTTTTTATACTGCTGTCAGCGAGGACGAGAGCACGTGCTAATGGATAACGCCATCGATCCGCCAGCGTCCTCGTCAATGCCACCCATAGCCGAATGGCTCTACTACTTCTTCGCACACCGCAGGCTCCTCCACGACATCGATAATAGGGCGCCTGGATTTTCCTCATCAAGTAAAGTACCTTGGTTTGTAGTTCCTCGCCCAGCCCCCTTCAGTCTCCATGTCATCGATTTCGAGCCATGAGTGCTACTCTACTCGTACCTTTCCACACTCCACCACTTTGATCGTCCTTTGGCCGCTCTCACGTATTTCAAATCTTCGAATCCTGCAGCAGATTTTAGTCATGCGCGCCAGACCTCGCATGGGTAACGGGAGCCGCTGAGCCTGACCACGCGATGGAAAGAGAAACTCCCATCCAATGTTTGGCAGGGTCTCGGTGGTTTAAAACCAGTGGGATTCGGGGACGAGGCAGAGGCGCTGGACGGCTTTATAGCGTAACAGACCCTTTGGGCAATCTCCCCGGTCTCTCACTTCGACGCCGCCTTCTCTGCTATGAGAAGCTCTCCCGAGTCAGCACACGCTATGGTCTCTCTGTTTCGCCCTTCACAAACGACCTATCCCTCTTGTATAGATATTATGCGATTCCCAGTACAAGAAGGCGAAGGATGCCGCATTTGGGTAAAGACCCAAATTCTATCTAGAGAGGGGGCAGGAGGCGCAGACGCACATAGCTTCCGTCCTCAGTTGCTTGCTAGCTCGACGTATGGTTTATCCGTTGCCCGTGGCGGAAGAGGCAATCTACTTTCCAGCACAGCAACATTTTACGGAATTCGGTTTTCTGGTAGAGGCGCCCAAGGTTTTTTTGTCCGCTCTCCGCACAGGCTGGCCAGGACCCACCGACGCCGTCCATCGTGTACGTGGCAGTGAAGTATGGTCCCGCATGGCCATCCGCCTAGCTTACTTGCCTGTTGTCATTGTCGATGATCTCTACGACATGGTAGCAGCAGTCAGCATTAAAAACTGGATGCAACGTACCAGCTGTAGGTGTAAGAAACGGATGGACAGCAAAGAGCCGAGATTCCATTTCGTGGCGCAGGACAACGAGTCCTTTCGGACTAGGGTTCCATATGCATTCTGGGTTCTACAACACTCAAGAACGATATGGGCATGAGGATCTTATGCATGGATTGTCACGCTACTTTACGAATGGTAGTCTGTTCTACATGAAAGCCTCGTCCCTTTCCCGTCATTCTGGGTGACTAATTAACCACGAAACGGTATCCCTGTCAAAAGATTGGGTGGAAAGTAGGAGAGATAGTTCTATCGTTCTATCGGCAGCACGCTACCGGTGTTCAACCTCCTCAATTTCGCGCCCGGTACCGGTACGATCCGCCACATTCCCAAGTTGCTTTGCAGACTCCTTTTGGTGCGTCACCGCTGCCGACGACCGTGGCGCCCTATCTTGCTTGCTGTACCGGCATCGAGCCGAGGAGGACCCATGGAACGGCTTCGCCGCTGTTTTGGTAACTCCGAGGTTCCCACGTGTCGGCAAGCAGTCTCGCATCATCGTACGGAGCGCCATGCGTTCTTCGTAATTGTTCCGTACGAGGGCAAATCTGTAACCGAGCGCGTGGAAGCCATCCACAGAATTGCGCATCCCCTCACACAAGGGGCAATACACGCGGAAGTACTTCTCTAGCGGTCCATTACCCTTGGTGGTGTCGACCACGGCTCCTTGGACGGCACCAAAGAGACGACGGATGGAAATAGCCTCAGGATCTGTATGAATAGATGTCGTGCAGTAATTCACCTCAAGTTCGGCTATGGTGTCCAGGTTTGGCCTCTGGTAGGCAGGCATGTTTGCGCGGCGATCGCAAGTCCCGACAATTACCTAACCACACGCATACTGGTTAGCCGCTGTTGCAGCGCACTTGAATCGCCCCGTCACATCTTGATCCGCGCAGGCCGCCGCCAGCTACGGCATCTCTCACTCTTGTAACGCAGACAACGACGCTTGACCCTCTTCCTATTCCCTTCTAGGATACGCCCACAATGTCCGACTCGGTAGACAACCCGTCCGCACCTGCCGTAAAAAGCATCTCGAGCGAACCGTCCCGCCATAGCAAGAGGAAGCGAGGCAGCACCCGCCCAGCAACATACCCCGGAGACATGTACCTAGCAAAGGTGCGCGGATATCCGCAGTAGCCCGTGGTTGTAGCTGGTGAGGACATGCTCCTGGCGCAACTCACCGCAAAGCGTCCCGTGGATGCTATGCAGCCCGACGGTCAATGACCTACGAGATGGTGGGCAGAATACTAGCAATAGGCGATATCCTGTTATGTTCCTAGCTACTAGTGAGTTGTATGTCGAATCGAATTCGTGTCTCGGGACAACCTTTCTTTTTCTTTCGCGTATCGCTCCTAACTATACCGCAAGCGCGTGAATGAAAAGCAACGACCCAGTACCATTAACTGTAGAAGAAGCCGAGGAAGAGATTGCTGCCGGGTATGACCGCAACAAGAATAAACGCCTCCGGGCGGTCTTTAGGGTGGCGGCAGAAGGTCACGATCCAGCATACTTCAAAGCTCCGCTCTCTCAGCCTGAGAGCGCCGTGCGAGACGATGAGCCGATCGAGGAGTCGGGGCGCAACAGGGTGATCGAAGAGTAGGACGCGTACATGGCAGTAAATGGTGACGACACTGGGCTTGCAGTGCGCCTGCTGCTGCAACTAGAACAACTACCCATAGCTTAGATGTCGTAGTAGACAATTCTGAGAGAGTTTGTGCCCAAGTGGTAGAGCAGGCAGAGGCGAGTATGTTATCCCCTATATGGTCGGCGTCATGTGCTAACTAGGTACAGACAATGGGTGCGAATACCCTTCGGAGCCGGTACGGCCTTTTCCGGTAACGCCTGCCACGTGGGAAGTCCTAAAGTCAACTAATTACGGCTCGCAGAGCCACGATAGGTAGGGGCCTGTCGTGCGAGACTATGACATATTCCAATTATTCGACGCGTTTCCTCGAGACGCTCATGGGATCGGTCCTCGCCAGACCAACGCCAATTGCACCGTTTTATTATGCCAATGCGGTGAGGACCCCGTCGCCGAAGCGGCTCTACGGCGAGACATGGTCCGCGAGGAACGTCAACCAGGTAGTACCGGCGCTGATATCACGGATAGCATGTACGAGCCGCAGAAATGTACCTGTAGGTAATTAAAGTGCGGATCGAGCTGCCACACTTGCATCTGATGCTAGTGGCGGGATACAGCTTGCAAGTCTGAGGTGGGGAGGCGATGACCGTCAAATGATGAAGTAGAAGCGTGGTGTAAGATTAGTTGTTCAAAGCTATCGAAAGGAAGCTAGATAAACAAGAGCCTTGGCACCTGCCACCCTATCAGGAGCAGCTGCCTCGACATCAACACACAGTTTACCTGTGTGAGTCGGCAACATGACACGTCTCAAACATCCAAGTCAACTAGTAGCGGGCAGCCAGTCGTTATGGCTAGGATGTAGTAACTCTCTTAACTTTGTATGTGGGTAATAGATCAGTAAAGGTGGCTTTCTCTCTAAGCGTTTCTATTGCAGAGCTCTATGCTCCTCGAATCCAAGCACGACTCTTTATGTGAATACATAATGCACCTATCACACGCAGTGTGATTCTTACATCATCCTTTGCTGCAAAACACAGAGCCGTACGTTGCTGGGCACTGGTATACTTGGTGCACGGACCATCCACTCACCTATGGCCCGCGCGAGTTCGAATTGCACCCACACTCACGTACGCATGGGATGTTACTCAAACTACCCCATACACTTGCTAAAAGCTGGTTTCGAACTTCATTTACGTCTACGACAATCACGAATCCATCATATCCAAGGCCACACGGCACTAACCGAATCGAAGACCCATTCCCTCCACGACGCGGTGGTGAGATTCTTGCAAGCGTGAGCAGATACACAATCGACCAAGGTCTATTCTCCAAGGAACAGTATATCGTGTAAACGCCAACCATCCCCGCCGAAGCTGTCCGAGATGAAAAAACGGAAAACGGTGCCCGTGGATGTGAGTGACGATACAGGCGACAACACGAACAACGAAGTAAGCGACAAAGATAACAGCAGCGCACAGGTCGGTGACAAGTACCGCATACACGTTCTGACGGACGTGGACAACGGCAGGCATCATTGCCGCATTCGCTGCAGAAGCGTAACGGAAACCGACCGTTGTAGGCGATGTGAGGAGGTATGGCTATCTGACACCCAAGGTGAACTACTACTTGTCTAATAGGTAATAGATGGTGGGTGTGATCCACCCCGCCCTCCGAGCATCGAACCGCACCTATCCAACTCTCGTTCGTATTCCAATAACCATGCTTCTCGCTGAGTTTGGGTTCCAACATGGTGTGCGGTACGACATTCCACTTGCCAGCAGTCAAATGTTGGTGCAGTATGGAAGGTTATACGAAGACGCGAAAGGAAAGCGCGAGCTACAGCCTGATAAATGGTTCGTACTCGAAGTCCCGGATACGGGTAACAGCCAGGAGCTGGACGTGTTTTTCATGGTGACGCCGGCATGCAACACGCTACATCTCGGGGAGTGGCAAAAAGAAGGCCTGGGTAGGTCTACATGGGAGTACAACTATCCAGTGTCCTCTCAGATGATTCATGACGGCATACCTGTACCGGAACGGATGCCAGACGCGTAGCGCTACTTTGGCCCTCCCTCTCTACCGTACACAGTCAAGGCCAGACAGACTACATAGTAGACGGTGCTACAGAGCGAGCGTCTACTACGTCAGTGTGCAATCACTAGGTTAAGTGATTGTGTGATGTACCGTAGTTGAAGGATATGAGACCGTAGCTCAGATGAGGGCATTACCTTAGGAACCAATAAGTGACGTAGGCATAGGGAGAAAGGCGACATCCCTCGCCAACAGCATCGACCACCCTGAGAAGGTAATTCTGCTAGCAGAGAATCTGCACACCAGCCTAGAAGACGGTGAGTTCGTTTTCGGGCCGACCAGCACCAAGTTATATGGCGGGTAAGGCCCCTACACTGCAGTCATCCGTATCAAGCCAGATATACAAGACCGCAACTTTCTGAAGTAACGAAATGCACGATGCGTGCAGGCCAATGGTGTGAGCATGATCGCGCTGTACCTAAGCACCGGGATAACCTTGCAGAAGGGTCTACGACAGGAGTCGTTGTACTTTCAGGGCCAAGATCTATAATACTTCACGGTCAGAGAAAAAGGAGTTACGAAGATTGATAGGAAGCAGTACAACCAGGTCAAGAACTTAGCCATGAACCTCGATGCCAGATCACAGAGATCACAAAGATCATAAAATATGATGAGTTTCTACCCACCTATCGAGCCGACGACCTAGCAAGGGAGGAAATGTTGGACGGCGTCCTTAACCTGGACCAAAAGCCTAATGAATCGTTTGTATCCTCGTCTACGGAACCCAGAGTTACTACCCGATTGAGCGACCTGGACGGCTTTACACTATTGGAAGATGTCGACCCAACATTCGACAGTGAGCAGGGGTCTGACTCTCGTGACTCCACCGCGGGCGACATCGAACACTGCAGCACGTACGGGATAGGCAAATGGAACGAAGAGGACTTCAACTACACCTAAGCGGGGTAAAAAAGACCACTGGGCGTAACTCCTCAGGTGCTCAGCGCGCATTTGAGGGAGTAGGACAAGGGCATGATCACAGCACGTCAGGTTAAGATGGTCTAGTAGAGGGCAAAGTAACATTTCAAGAGTAGGAGGGAGAGCGGATGTAGTGTTTGCCAAGCAGAGGTGATGTGAGTCTAGGGAGTATTGAAGCCTCCATATAGAGTAGCGTTAAATGCCAGGTACAGTTCACAAACCTACACTCGTTGCAACTGGCTATCTCTTTCCTCCATGATCCTGGCTGAGTGAGGATGGCTGGATTCCTCACGGCAGATCTGGTTAGGTAACATCCTGGCTGTTGCTAGGTCAACCGACCATCGCCCAGGTACGAACACCTCCGAACACCAACCCGCACATCAATGCGCCCGCCATTTCTGTTGCGCAAAAACCTATGCAATCGTTGCGATACCTAGTATTAAAGCCATCGTGTAGTTTTTACGATGTTTCCCTAACGCCGTGAAGACTTACAGGCGAAGATCCCAGGAACAAAGCGTCAGCAGATGCGAGACCAAAAAGACATAGAATCACCTGCACGCTCCCACTCACAGCAATCGACCACGTACCCTTCGACGTCCATAAGATCGAAGATGAAGTCTCTATCGCGTCCTTCAGACTGTGTGACACCTTTCGACATCAACACTTGGAATTACACATGCCGGTCTCTCGGGTGAAATGGCAGCGTAAAGTAAAACAGCGCATTGGTCTTCCAGGGCCTTCGTGGACGATTATTCGGCCTGGGTGATGGGCCCATCAATAGAGGGAAACACGCGTATGCTCCAGAACGAGGTAGTGCCGATGCTGGAGAAGTGGGAGCGCACCAAGAAGACATCCTTTATCCATCTCACAAGATACAAAGGCGCAGCTAGGGAAAGCACGAGAACGCTGCGATTGAAAGAGAAAGAGATTCCGCCAACAAACGAGGTTACGCTCCTTGGGGTGACGCTCGACAAGGAGCTCCGGTTCAAGGCGCACCTAGCGTATAAGGCCGGCAAAGCAACGAAGGTCGCACTAGCATTGCACAGACTAAAAGGACTCCGCCCCAAGATGGTCAAGCAGTTGGCGACGAGCGCGGTGCTACCGGTGGCGGACTATGCGTCGCCGGTGTGGTATCCGATCGCGACGCACGACGTGAAGCAGCTCCTCATGAAGGCGCAGAGGATCACGGCGCAAGCGGTCATCAAGGGATTCCGCGCGGTCGCAGGCGCGATCGCGGATGTGGAAGCAGGTCTGGTTCCCATGGAGCAGAGACTGCGCAATCAGACGATCGCGTTCTGGGTGTCATCCCACAAACTCGGCCAGTCGCATCTCCACTGGATGCTCAAACGGCAGCGGCTCTGCACGAAGCATCGGTCGACTTTGATGCGGACGGCAGAGATGTGCGAGGAAGTCCGTATCGACGATGTGATGCAGGTCAAGCCGTACGCCTACCCGCCGTGGGTAGCCAGGCCCGAGGTGGTACTCTGCGAAGGCGAAGAACAGGCGCGAGGCATCATCTACGACTGTACACTAAGACAGGTGGACGGGCAAGATGAACCTGAACGTGTATTGCGCGTGGAAGGTTGGGTTCAGGAGCTCTCTGAAGCGGTCCCGACCCAGACGGACGCTCTCTCCCCACCGTCAACACCTGAAAACCGTTCACCGCTAAAGCGGAAGCGTGCCGAGCCCAGTGCCTATGCAATGTCGACACGCAATCTCAGCCCCAAGCGACCGAGACACGATACTGATACCGAAGTCCTGCCTACCCACAGCGTATCTGCTGTTGGAGCGGCTTCGAACGCGAGCGCGCTGATGGTCAATGGGACGAATACCTTCAGCCTACGAAGCAGCCGAGCTGGCAACAAAAACCCTCGTCAAGGAAATAGTCCGTCACGCGATAGCATCGCCGTACTAGCTTTTACATCCCCTCCAACAATAACAGAACCGAGCTCAGGGTTGAAGAAACCGCCGCCGCAGAGGGTAAGGGATGTCATAGAGCAGCTGGAAGACGGACTGGGCAGAGGTTGGATACCGGGACGGTTACGGGAGCAGATTAAAGGAGACGCGGATTTTGGATACCAAAGGATTGAGTTTCACGCTTGGGGTGACAGCACAGCGCGGGGCCTCTCAGATCTAGGTATCAACAGCAAGGAGCGTAAATCACTAGCATATGTGCTGCAGAAGGTGAAGGAGATTTGGCTCAACGTGCGCATGTGTCAGGCGAGAGGTCGTGATAAGAATGCATGGTGTATGGACGTGATCCAGCCGCTGATGAAGCTCGCGATGAGGCTAAAAGGGAAGGAGAAATTCTGGCTTCAGAGCGTGTAAGCCATCCTTTGCTTCTTTCTTAGCACTCAAATGCTAATACTCAAGCAGACAATCGCAGGCTATCGCCAATGAGTTTCTCTCCTCCATCACCAATACCGCTGGCAGACTCCGCCTACTAGATCGCAAAGCCAACTTCACACTCTCCTTCTCCCATATAGCATCACTAGGCTTTGAAGACCTATACAACCGCTTAAGAAATACGGGGGATCCCGTCGTAAGCCACATGGCAGATGCCTTTACAAAGACGACGACCCTCTTCTCCTACGTTGAGGTCAAACCTACCAGCAGAGATCTCACAGAAGCGGAATACCAACTCAGCATATAGATGGCAGCTGGCCTACAGAAAAGAATGCAGCTTGCGCGGCGCGTAGAACTGAAAGACAAGAGCAACCTAGTGGAACCCTGCTTCGCTATTGTAGGACATGAGACGCACGTTTATTTTGCGTATATAGCGTCAGAGGAGTGGGACACAGTGCATATCCTAGGACCAGAGGTTAGTTCCTTAGGTCTCTGCGAGACGAGGAGTGTGAGCAGAATCTTTCAGGCACTAAGGCTCTGGCAAAACGTTATTAGGTATGGTAGAGATGGAGGGAGCGACGGGTTCTGGGGTAGCTTCATAGGGGTAGTGTTAACAAAAGCTCGCCGAAGACGTTGAAGAAGGACATGGTGCTGCTCTTGCTTCCGTAGTGTAGCCCTAACCTCACAAGATATTCACTTTGGCTTCGTAGGATATGGATTGACCTCCACCTTTGAGATCTAGACGCGACATAGCTTGCTCTGCTACAACGAAGCAGAGTACATCAATCTTCGCGATAATGCCTTGACATCTTCGCGAGGGACCTACAAACGTTGGGCGGCTTTGGTTCACTTGGCGCCTACACGTAACTACTAATAAGACCGATAACGCATTTGTAGCTAGCTGCGCTAAAGACAAAGCCGTGCCCTGTCGATCTTAAGATCGTTCCCGTAGTGGATCCTGCTCTAAGGTCCACCAAAACCCACCGGAAGAGAAAAGAACGTTCCACGTCACGTAAGCAGTCCATCCCTGCAGCGCCAAGTCCTTGCATCCATTCCATGGAACAGTCACATGCTCCATGCGACGCGGCGCGACACGAACCGAGAAGGCGGAGGGTCCCTACGATCCCTCCTATGCTATTCCCTAAAGAAAAATAGCCTAGTCAATGCAAAGCCACGTTTCCGAGCCAGATAGTGCTAGAAGGTGATCAAGGAAATTCGATGGAGCATTTGAGGAGTTGCAGCGCGAGGTTTATATACTTAGCTAGGGAGCCCCTTGCCCTCTTGCAGAATTGACCATTTCGACTTCTGATTTTTGGTTTTCGCAACTGAAATCTCAATTATGAGAATTGGAATCCTTTCCGTTGGGAAACCTGCCCTATCAGCGTCCAGGTCTCGGCTATTTTTAAATGGGACCTGCCTCGGCGCTCCTGCCTCCTTGCTCTTTGCTCTCTGCTCCTTGCTCTCTGCTCTCGCAGTGACTTAGCACCCAGATGAGTCTTCTCGCCTGCAGTTCCATCACAAAGGTTTCGAACCAACTACATAGGAGTAGACGCAGGATCTTGCTGGAGCGGGATGTCAGTGGCCACGGGCGCTTGCCGGTCTCCTAGTTATCGGTCGATTGGTTGGGTTTTAATGAACGGCTCTTGGATCATTGCCCGCCACGCTTCAACCCCTGCACACGAACCTAGTGGGTGCTTATAATGACCAACTAACTGAGTTGATCTGTCACGCCGTAGGCAGCAGTCACGTGACATACTAACCATATCTGGAAATATAAGTGAAGGAATATGAAAGGGAGACCTATTCCCTTACAACGTCTCTATGTTGTAGTCTACATCATTTCCATAAGCAAGGTCTTTAGACTTTTTCTACTAAGTAGGTGTCATCATCATCATTACTGTCAGCATAATTACCTAGAGTATAATTATATTACGGCACAGCCGTAATAATTACGGAGACTCCTAGCACCTTAGACATAAGAGATGTATAAGATTCTATTAAGGTTAATAAGGTTCTACTGTAGATGTAGTAATAGTTATACACTAGTACCGTTAGCGTGGTAAGCATATTCCTATATAGTAGCTGCTATATTATTGTCAGATTTGATAATATTCTGATGAACATGAGATAAAAAGTGATTATTTTAATGTCCTTGTATTCTTGATTGTTCGAAGTGTGTGTGTCCTCTTTTCTGTTGAGCCGGACTGCTAGCGAAGCCTTTTGTCTATGTGGATGAGCCAACCACCTTTGCACTATTTAATGTATATCGCGCAACGCTGTGTAATCTAACAATTATAATTGCTCTCTTTATAAAGCTCGTAATTTTGTCTAAATCTTTCTTTCATGAATACACGTTGCGATGCAAGCAACAAGCCCTAAAGAGTTTATTAAAGATGGGGAAGTCCTTACTTACGAAGCAGTGGGATGTTTTCGAGCTGTATACACAACCTCACACTACTTACGCATCTTTAATAATTGGACCGGAAAGCTCGAACTTAATAAGGATCTAAAAGATGAACCAACCCTAGATTCAATGGCCATAGACATGCTATCAAGAACCATTCATATTACTCAAGGGAACACGCTTTCAAGCTACAGAAGGACCCAAGACGAAGAGTGGGTTAAACTCCCTAAAACTAAAAGACTTAGTTCAGTAAAGAGTCAGCTTCTCTATGTACATGTTAACAGTGTTGTGCTGTATACATCTTTAAAGACGTGGATGAACGGTCATTGCAGCGCTATTGTATACTTTAGAGACATTACCTTGAGCGAAGATCCGGCTACGTATTATGTGGACGGCTCGATTGAGATGTGCCAAATGTTAAACCTTTTTGACATTATCATTGCGTATAAAGATCGGGAACGCAAGAGACGCATTATTATATTGTCTATTAATATGAAAGATAAGCTTCAGTTAACAGGCACGATGCCGGTTGAAGAATTGGATTCCTTAAATGATCTCGCGCTATTAGACATTTACGATGAATGTCTTATTCTTGAAAAGCAGAAGAATATCCAGATCGTCCCTTATGAATGGGTTAAGCAAAGAAAGGGAAGACCCCTCTCTATGCGTGTTGGGGAAGCTATGCGTGTAGGGAAAGCTATACGTGTCAGGGAAGCGATGTTAGTAGACGATTATCTCATTACCTTTAGTGCGGATGTCCCCGAAATAACCCTCTGGAAATATAAAGAGACCGGAGTATTAATAGAGCCTAAATGCTGCTATACCTATAGATGGACTAATAAAGATTGTAAGATCTCAGACCTAAAGTGGGATGAGTATGGGAGCCTCTATGGAATAGTTGAAAATGGAAATGGCATCAAGTCTTTATTTAGATTTGATGTTTATGAAGAAGAAAGAGGTTGTGAATATAGTTAGAGTTAGGGTTTCTACAATAGATAGTGTTGTGTAGTTAGACTGCTTTGAACAAGTATTAAAGGAATTCCGTGCTAAGTAGAGATTAATCCTATTAAGAGCCTATTGTACAATTGTTTTCTATTCTTTCATGGTTTTCTATGTTGCCTCCTCTTGCTCAGGAGTTCTTCAAGACTATCTCAGAGTAACTTCGGCTCCTCTATTCACCCTACCTATATCTCCCTGGGGCTCCTGCGAATTAGACCTGATGCGTCTCGTTTAGGAATTGCGCTTGAACCTGGCCCCTATCTGTTTCCCGTTTTCGCCTAAGCTCGCGGGATAGCTCGAATCCGACAAATAAAAAAAGTTTGCAGTCTAGAGGCGTATTAATGCGCCTTTATAATGCTTAAGTAATGAATCTTGTTCCATTACGATGGGTGTTCCGTTATAGGTGGATATACGTTAGGCAGATTGGGTGGGCGGATTGAAAAAACGAAATTTTGTTAAATTTAGAGAACATACACTTTTTTGATGCGCTCAACTTTATTATTAGCCATAGCTTTTGCATCAGCTCCATGAGACCTGACAGCAGACAGCTCTTCCACTGACCTTCTCTGGCACAGTCCTACAAAGGAAGATTGGAGGCAATTGTTGTAGCGTAGACTAGATGCTGCAATTGGACATGTGACAAGATGGGATCCGCAGCGCCAGTGTACAGCTTCTACCTCGCCCAATATCTCCTCCCAGTGGAAGACGTCTAATTCGAGCGAAAAAATTTCGCACGCGCATAACCAAACCGCCCTCGGTGATGCCATTATCATAAATCCAAAGACTACCTCAAACCACACCGTTCCACTTGGTATCTGCTGATCTTCAGTCCTCGCCGCACCAAAACCTATCTGCCACGAACCACCAGAGCATCGCCTCGGATCCGTGGTAACGCATCTTGTTCGCGTAAGCGTAGCAAATATTTCTTAATACGCTCCTTGTTGAAATCATGGAACGTCCGGAAGAGATAGCCACGGCGCTTGATATCATCGATAGAAACGAAGACGGTTCCACCGCCTGGCCAAGCAGGAAGGTTGTTGCCCTCAAGACTCTTCTTGTAGACACGAATTGTCATGATGTTACCATTAAGAGCAGCTACACAGATATATTCAGCGAAAGTCTGTGCAGCGTCCCAATCTGGCCTTCGCACCATACCGATCACCATGGCTCCTTTGTTGTTGTTTTTGAATCGCTGTGCAAGAGCGCGGAGTCGGCTTGGGGCCATGGCGTAGACGAAAGCTTGTGGACTGCGGACAAGCTGCATATATCGCTCCTGTTGGTGAAGAGGGACAATTGCGTTGCTTGGGTTGATGGTAAACGCTAGTCCCACATTGTCGTCGAGCGTGATTGGGTCGTCGCGCGTCCCATCCTCAGTCAGGACAATGGCCGTGTTGACCGACGTGCCCAATTCAACGCCAGTGGCATGCGCATGTTGCACAGGTGAAGCCGTAGCCACTTCTATCTACTGAATGGTTAATATGTGGATATTTAGTACCGTATCACACTTACAACAGATGCGGCCGCAGTTGCCTGCGTCGGAGAATCCGCCACACGGTCACCGGCGCTCGCGTCTCCATCCCTTACACGCGGTTCAAGGCCCAGCCAGTTACCCGGCACACCGATATCAGCGTCCCATGTCTTCCGGTAGTTGATCAGCTTGGCATCATTGATCTTTGCAAGGGCATCAGCAACTGCGCGCGAAGATTCGGCAGTAGGGTCGGTTTGGAAGAGTTGCCCGTTAGCGCCTTCCTTTGTCGGGTGCAGCAGGTCGAAGATATCCGATCGAAAGGCATTGATGAGGCCAACAGAAACGCCCTCGGGTGCTACGACAGTCGGATCATTAGGCTTGAGCTTCGCATTGATCTGACGAGGGCGCTTGTCGATCACAGTCCATGACAGGTTCGTTGTAAGTGGGTCAAGTCCAAGCAGGTTGAAAATATCAACATCTCCCCAACGGGGATTGTTCATCCAGCCCACCATTGTTGTCGTTGCCGGCTAGGGCGAGCGGCTGGCGTAATAGCAAATAAGAGAAGAGGGTGCGGAGTGGGTCATGTTGGCAAGAAACCGGAGGGCAGCACGAGGGTAGCGCGGCGGCATTGGCAGTGAAGGTGAAGGTGAAAGTGAAGATGGTAGCGTGGTGAAGACATTGTGCAGAGCAGTAGAAAATGTGTCCTGAGCGGCCTTCAATCCCTCTTATTCTTCCTCTCGTCATTTCTTTTGCAACGTACACTACACGTCTTATCGACCTCTGCAGTAAGGTAGTTGTCATATCTACCACGCTCGACTAGCTGACACTAGAGTTAGATAACATAACTCCCATTTAATAATAAAGTAATCGGGGTTTCCTTCAGCCGTGGATGCAGAAAAGAGGGAATGTGGATGGGCTAAGAAAGGAAGGGGGAGTGGTTGGGTGGAGGTGGTCGTGAACTACGTTTGTCTTCCCCATTTTGGGAGACGCCATTGTGCTTAAACTTTCTTTTTTAAGGCGACCGAAAGCGTAGAATTGCTTATGTATACGAGCATTATTCTATTGGAATTGATGTACGAAGGCGGCGTCGTTCTAATGTCCATTGTTTCTAGCCATAGCCTTGCTTCGTTCGGTTACGCTAGTAGGGTCAGAGGATACTTAACAAACCCCATGCTCTGAACAGGAAAGGAACTTGCACTAACGTTGTAAGGCAATCCTTGCAAGACCTTATATAAACGCATTCACAGCCAGTCGTCTTACAATGTTTGCACTGTAGGACATCGCCTGTGCATTTGATCTTGTGGGAACGGCAGGCAGTGCATGCACAGCTGACTCTCCTTTGCTCCTTAAAAACACGTAACTGATTGATCAGTAGGGGGCGAGGTATCGCGATCTTTCTGCCCAATGAGGCCGTTGCGCTGGAAGACATGGTTGCGCGGCGTCTCGTAGACGACGAGACCGTCGTAGCGGTTATCGGCTAGGATAGGTTAGCTGCGCCACGACCAAAGCACCGGAGTAGCCTTCTTGGAGTGTAGCGTCAACCTCGGATATATTTGTAGATGGCTAGAAAGCAAAGCTTGGGTGTGGTGCTCGGGTGCCCTGTTTCAGCGTGGGGCATTTCGTGTAACCTGTTCATCCAACTACGCAATGCCAAAACAAAGTTTTAAATGCTCGGAATCAGAGTTAGAAGTATCATAAAGAAATAGTGATTAATTGTATCCTTATAAGGCGTCGACTAAAGCGAACCATTAGTTATCTTGGACGTAGTGCCTATCACTAGGGCCATTGACGCAGTCGCTGCAGCGCAATCTCAGCACACTCAGCAACAAAGCATACCCTGCGGAAAGAGTAGAAAAAAAGCGGACTGAGAAATCAAGATAATAACTGGGGGAGGGTGTGAGATACGCCTCGCTTTGTAGTGAACGGATCATCACGTAATAAGTCATTTTGGAAACTATGTCTACGCTGCTGTAGGCTTAAGAAGTAAAACTCCGAAGCTATGGAACTGCTAACTAGGAGGTATCGTTAGCTTTAAATGAATAGAAAGCCATAAAATTTTACTTTATATAGTGTATGTTCCTTCGTCCTTCTTATAGCCTACATATATATGATAGATACTATGCCACTATATTATTCTCTTCTCGACGGTATTTTAGTAGCTGTTAGAGAGTAAATCATGTAAGTGCTGCTTCAAGGATGTTACAAGAACATTATGCCAATCAAAATATTCTATACCTTTCTTAACAGGAACTTGCTCTCTGATAGGCATTCTAAGATTCTAAAGTAAGAGCAGCCTCAAATTAGTATGCGTTAGCAATAAACCGACCTACTCCTCTGTACTTCCCTGTAAGCGATCTAGGTTGACGAAATGTCCAATAACAAAAGCGACGTAACGTTAGATTAGCTAGTCTTTTAATGAAGGCATTACTAAAGTTATCTAGAGTACTATAGATCTATTACATCTATTAATGTGTTACAGCGCTATTTTAGCGGTTCTGTTTGAATGAACCACTCTAACCCTGGATATAAATACTATCTAGCCTTTGCAGTACTAATACTTAGAGCTTCTTAGTAATGGTTGCAACTCTTTTAGATCTTTTTACTCCGTATGAGACGCGAAAAGGCATATTGCGATGGCTTTCTGCATGGGATATTGCAAAATTAAACCTCTACTATTGAATGGACTCTAGCTAGCTAAGTATTATATACTGCAAACTGGCATGAGCTTTGTACGGTGTATATAGCGTACGGGGTGAAAGGGTGGGACTCCAAAA
>JACVRA010000243.1:0-15879 GCA_019828545.1 Paracamarosporium sp. OC-R06-R3 | reverse complement strand
AGGCGCATTAAGTAGATATCCTTATCTAATCCATACTGCGTACGAACACTGCTCGTTATTTCCGATGGGATTTGTATATGAGACTTGATCAACCTGTAGATATCTCCGAATAATTTAATCTTTACTTAAAAGAAAAATACATCGTCTGTAAATTCCGCATTTTCTAGAGATATCTACGGTTTATTTTACCACCGATTCTTTCTATAGATAATTTAACATGCCACCGGATCCAATCAGTTTTGCCCTATCCTAATATTGGGATGGGAATGATGGTTTATAGAGCTTATTCGCTGTCCATGTTGGTACTCCAGCTCAGGTCTTCCGCGTTCTGCCATCAACAGTGGGGGAAGAAACACAGGTACCACTTCCTGAAGCATGCGCCGATGATAATATACCGCGCTGCGCTATCTCACGAGGTGCTGTAGGTAGCCTCTTCCAAATAAACGCCTGATCTACCTGGAAAGAGATTGGCATTTGTGATCTTTTCCAAGAAGCAGAGCTTGGTTACGTAGGAAACGGTTTATATGGTTTTGATACCATTGGGCTCCAGGTTCCCAATTCAGGAGGTATTCAGCTCGAGAACCAAGTCATATCTGCAATTGCCACCGAGGACTATTATCTTGGCGTCTTTGGCCTTGGAGCAAAATTAATCAATTTTACGAATTTGAACTCTCCATTACCTTCTGTGCTCCAATCTTTGAAAGCTTTAGGAAGGATCCCAAGCCTTTCATGGGGATACACGGCAGGTGCATCATATCGTGAGTTAAAATGAATTCAATTCAAAGCCTAATTCTAATAAGAGTAAAGAAGTACTGAAAGTATATGGGAGTCTTACACTAGGAGGATACGACAAATCCCGCTTCCATGGTGCCGAAAATGAATTCCCATTCAATACCAACGACTCAAAGCCCTTTAGCATCATAGTCAAGACCATAACGGCATCTAGCTTGCTCCAAGGCTCTACGACCCTAAAAGATGACACAAAAAACGTGTACGCATTAATAGATTCCACCATTCCCCATCTTTGGCTGCCGCGCGAGGTTTGTGATCATTTCGAAGAAGCCTTTAGATTATCGTATAATCCCTTTACAGATCATTACAAAGCCGGCAACCTTAGCATCCGGCAAACCCTAAAAGAAACAAATGCTTCTATCACATTTGGTCTTGGACTCAACAATGGCCCAGACAAGCGAATCAACATCAAGATTCCTTATGTCGCATTTGATATAGAAGCATCGTATCCAATCTTTAAAAATACGACGCGTTATTTTCCAATGCGAAGAGCAGCGAATGATTCTCAATACAGGCTTGGGCGGGTATTCCTCCAGGAGGCCTACGTTATTGCTGACTATGAACGGTCGAAATTCTCTCTCTATCAAGCGAAAATGGAATCTCCGATGCCTACGCAGCAGATCGTTCCAATATTGCCACTAGCAACGTCTCCAAGCCAACCAAATGAAAACAGCACCCTGGATCATGGGAATTATAGTATAACGCTAAGCAAAGGTGCCATTATGGGAACAGTAATTGGAGTATGTACGATAATTTCACTAGGTCTATTGTTTATCATCCACTAGAGGAAACGAAAGCAACTGGACAAGTTAAATCAGGAAGACGTCCCAGAGCGGACCAACCATCTATCTAAGTTAATTATGGAGATGCCCTCTAAACCATGTTATTCTACAGAACTACATGGCATGGACCTGGTAGAGATGTATCAGAAGCCTGTGGAGCTGGCTGGAAGTGGAGCTGTAGTGAATGAGATCGGCACATAGGAATCTAGTATTCAACTTCTAAAGATCTTAAATTTATAGTAATAAATTATACCGTCTTCTCGTACCTCTTTGAGTATACCTCAATTGTTCAAGTTGTTGAACTGAAGAGATTTGTAAAGAGTGACCTAAGAGTCATTTATATACTAACAGGACTTGTTTTGCTTGATGCAGCGTATGTTAAGATACCACGCGCTTATATTACTAACGCGCGGAGTAAATTACAAGGAAACATAGTTTAATGGTTCTATTATTTTACGTTGCAGTATTTTTTATTAAAGTGTAATTTCTCATACTCCATACTAATACAATGATATGACAAAAAGCGCAGGAGTACTTTAAATTATTAGCTCAAAAATATTCAAAACGTATACGAGCCTCTACAATTCGAGCCTTCAGGAAGCAAAGCTCTTATGCAAATCATTACTCGACCCTAGGTTAGAGATTCGTCTTGACTAGTATTAATATTCATACTTGTATCTTTATATATAATTAATATCTAATCTATGCGTTGGTAATCCAATGAGAGCTAAAGGCATTTTCAGGCAACCGTAGTTCTGCTAATAGGTGTGGGTAGGTTAACTTACGCCCTTATCTCATTACTAGATCCGGCCATCAGCCTTATACACATCTACAAACCCACTTATTTCATGTTCGTTGCCTTTTATGTTCGTTGCCTCTTTAATCCGTTGCCTTCTTGGTTCGTTGCCTTTTATGCATTGCCTACTCTCAACATTTTAGCAAAAGTTGTACCGTATCTTGGCACCAAGTGCGCCGCGTCAGCAAAACGCGCCACCCCACCATGCAACATCCTAACTTTGACACGCCGTATCTCCACCACTATGGATCCAATTAAAGCAGCAATTGCAGCAATCGAATCGTGACAACCAGGAGAAACTTTTTCATATAGAAAATATGCGAGAGAGTTTGGCGTTGTACGGTCTACGTTGACGCGCCAGCATAGACGCGCCATCCAGGCGATACAAGACACCCCCAACAAAGGCCAAAACCTTACTCAACACCAAGAGCTAGAGCTTATAAAATATATCAAACACCTTACTGAACGTGGCCTTCCTCCTACACGGCAGATGATACAAAGCTTTGGCTCTACTATTGCTCAAAAAAAAGTCTCTTTATCGTGGGTTGATCGCTTTGTACGGCGCTACACTGAATCCTTGATATCACGATGGACGGCCGGCATCGATAGTAATCGCCACAAAGCTGATTCTCCAGCTAAATATAAGCTCTATTTTGATCTCCTACAGCAAAAGATTGAGCAGTACTCAATTGAGGCTCAGCATACATACAATATGGACGAGAAAGGCTTCCTACTTGGCATCACCTCCCGCTCAAAGAGGATCTTTGATAGGCCTCTATACTAGAGCAAGGCTGTACGGCAGGCAATCCAGGATGGCAGCCGTGAGTGGATATCGCTCATTGCCTGTATATGCGCCGACGGATCTGCCCTAGATCCGTCGCTCATCTATCAGGCCACCTCTAGGGCTGTACAATCAAGCTGGGTCGAGGATATTAATCCTCAATTCCATCAAGCCTTTATCACAGTATCAGAATCAGGCTGGAGTAATAATCAGATAGGCCTAGCATGGCTACAGCAGGTGTTTGATCGGCTCACAAAGCCAAAATCTGGACGATCATATCGGCTATTGATTCTCGATGGCCATGGATCCCATATATCTATGGATTTTATCGACTACTGTGATCGCAATAAGATCCTCCTGGCTATCTATCCACCCCATGCGACCCATACGCTGCAGCCTCTCGATGTCTCTGTGTTCAAGCCTCTATCAACAGCATATTCAAATGAGCTCACCTCATTCATCAACAACAGCCAAGGACTAGCCTCAATTGCTAAGAGAGACTTCTTTAGCTTATTCTGGGAGGCTTGGGTTAATACAATGAGGCAGCCATTGATACTCCGGGCTTTTAAAGCTACAGGTATCTCCCCGCTCAACCCAGCAGCTATCCTTAATAGATTTGATCAGCCTCAGCTATCTGAGCAAGAATCACGAGAAAGCTCAACCTCAGTACTTAGTGCTTCAGATTGGAGAAAGATTGATAGGCTACTAAAGGCTGTTGTTAATACAGGCGGGGGTAATAAGGCTAAGAAGCTAAGCCGAACTATACACTCTATCTCTGTTAAGAAACAGCTTTTAGAGCATGAAAACAAAGGCCTACAAAAGGCTCTAGCAATTAAAAAGAAGCGCTCAAAGCAAGGCAAACCTCTCCTTATTAATCAGTTAGATCAGTACAATGGTGGAGCTGTTTTCTGGTCACCTCATCGCATACAGCAAGCTCACGATCGCCTACAGCAAGCTCACGATCGCCTACAGCAAAAAGAGGCTGACGAACAGCAATTGCGACTCCAAAAAGCAGAGCAAACAGCAATACGGAGGGCTAATAAACAGCTTAAAGATAGACTACTCCGTGAGAGACGCCTTGCTCGATTGGCGCTCAGAGAGACTCGTGCCAAGGAGAAGGCTGATCAAGCCTCCAGAAAAGCTCAACTTCAGATCGCTCGTAGGGCAACAAAGCAACTTCAGAATTGTATCAAATTATCCAAAAAAGGTAATCAAAAGGCTTTAAAACAGTCTACTCGATCGAGCAAGCAAAAACAAGCAGTGGTGGAGGCTGTAGATATAGGTGAGGCCTCATCTGTCGCATCGACGCCCCAGTCGCGCAGCGGCCGCTCGATCAAAAAACCAAGTAGATATCAATAATCTAGATTTCTAGAGATAATCTACAGCTATTAGAGACCTCAACTCTAAAAAATCTTGTGATAATATTGTTTATAAGCGTCTCTATAGCCTCATATTGCCGGCTAGCGATCATGGTGAGGTGGCGCGTTTTGCTGACGCGGCGCACTTGGTGCCAAGATACGGTACCGTGGCTCTTGGCGTGATGCGCCCCCCATCGTGATGCGCCACCAACACCAAAAGCTTAGCGAGCTCCTCGAGGCTGCAGCACCTGCAACAATAGCTATTATCGCGAGATCTTTTGGCGGAGAGCTCTATAGGGCCTATGCATTAATTCTAGCTACTGCAACTATAGAAATCTACTTGGTGTTTTGATCGCGCGGCCACTACGCCATTATAGAGGTGTAGCACCCTCTCGAGCTTCAGAACTATCTACAGCCGCGCGCGTATGTACGATTTCTCTGATAGCTTTCCCAGAGGCCCTTAACGATTTCTTTTTTCCTTTTCGGGCAATGTTGATACGATCCTGAAGTTACTTTTAAGCTTTTCGAGCTCTCTGAGCTCGAGCTCGCTCAGCTGCCTGCTCAGCCTTCTCCTTTGCTCGACCTACTTGCGCCTCTGCACTCGCGACGCGCTTCTCTTGTAGTAACCTAGCTTTCATCTACTAGCTAGCCTTTCTAGCTTTAGCTTGCTTAGCTTTTTGAACCTGTAACTGCTGCTTATGAGCCTCCTTCTGCTGTAGGAGATCACGTGCTCTCTGCGTCTTACTAGGTGACCAGAAAATCGCGCCTCCGTGATAGTTATGAGGTTTCTCGAGAGGTAGAGCTCTGCCTCGCTTCTGGCGCTTCTTCTTAGTTACTAGAGCTTCTCTTAGGCCTTGATTTTTGTGTTAGAGTAGTTGATTTTGGACAGAGATTGAGTGGATCGTATGGCTTAGCTTCTTTATGACAAGCCATTGAAAACTGCGCGTAGGGGACGTAGGGCTGTCGGGTTGTGTCGAGCAGCGATCTGAGCTCTCTGGAAAATCAGATTGTTGGCACTTTCAGTCTTTACGCGTAGATTCGGGTCAGATTATCATTTATATTTCGTTCTGACTAGTATAGCGTCATAAAGCACGACCTTATCAGCAAGACTCGTGATGCACTCGGTATGCGGTAGTCACGCCTAGATCCCATGCCCGATGTGCGAGACTACGACAACGGCCCGCTGTCGCCTTGTCTGCTTCACGCGAATTACTCCGCCGCCGGCCGTATTGGCATAGTCCAATGGGCACTTGCGGCTTTCCAATAGCGTGCACGTCCGAAAAGAGATGCACACACATAAGACATCTAACTACCAGGTCGAATGAGAAGATCTGACTCAATGTTACGTAGGTCATTGAACCTCGGGTTCCCAACAAGATCCGCTTAATCCTATCGATCGTTCCAAGACAGTACAAGTACGACACACTACCCTATCATGTGACTCCTATCACCTCTAACTAGTTCAAGTATCTTCGTAACTGTTGCATATGGCTGAATGAACGCTGCGGGGTCTCATCTCGCCGAGCTCCACCTGCTTACAATTTCATCAGCCTTCGATAAAGAACAATGAGTCTAATAAGTATCATTCTCACCAATAATGAAGTAGCTCTTGACTTACTTGGTCGTTGTCAAGCACGACTCGAGTTCAAGCATAATTCCAATTATCCGGCATGCGCTGGCGAATCGCGGAAGTGTTGCCGAAGAGCTTTGGCATCAGCGAAGGATTTATTGCAAGTGGAACAGTCATGCGTAGGAATGTGTGAAGAGGAGTTGAGAACATGCTGTCTGAGGCTCATATGATCATTAAATCTCCGGTTGCAATCTTGACAGTCATACGTTCCGACATGTACAGGTGAATCTTCGAAATGCTGCGCTAGCGCTTGCCGACTCTCGAAATATCTGTCGCAGACATTGCAATGGCACGTCATGATGTAGGAGTTGAGGTTGAAGTTGAAGCTGAAGGTACAAGATGGATGGGATGGAAAGTACTTTCAGTGATATAAGATTAAACAAATGCGAGAGACTGTCATGTTGATTAATTATGGTGCATGGTGAAAGGAATTTATAATGACTTTTTGAGGCGAGCGAGTAAAGGTGCGAGCCACGTAGCCATCAGTTCTTGCACGCCACATTTTACGTTCCATTACGCTTGTATTCATTGCAGTCCCGCTGCGACACAACCCTCCTGTCCAATTCATAGGTGACTCCGTGAAATATGGACGAGCGTGATAACCTGACACAACATATCTTTCATTCCTTGCCCAGCAACATTCACATTCTTTCGCTCCCTTTTGAGTTCCAGAGCGACTTGGTAATATAAGGAGGAATTGGCCCTGGGGCGCCGCGCGCGTTGCAATCGGGTTCAACAAAGAAATGTCTGGTATTTCAACGTCAACAATGCCTGGACACTTTCCTCTATATCTGCAGCGAGATAGCTGATGTTGGCTACCTGAGCGAGGAGTGCTTCGTTGAGCAAGTAAGTGGGGATATGGTGTTCTAATGCTCCCGTCTCCATCCTGGTACAGTAGCGATCGAGAGCGTCTATGCGAAAGGAGACTCGATTCACTGTAGGCAATAGACTTTGGTATTGCAGCTTTGTTCTACGACGAATCGAAGTGTCTGTTGTTGGCAATAGACGACCGCTTCGGTACTTTGCTTCTGCCGACGATCCTATCGGCTCTCCGACAAGGCAACTGCCCTGACTGACCATCTGCGCACGGTCAGCAGCATGGTCTAGCCGTATGATTCCGTAGGAGGCCTTCGGCGCGATTGCGGATACCTTTTCTGGACCCCATGAGAGGGTATACTGTGACTAGTTTGGTGCCCGTTTCTGGTGCCCGTTTTACGGTTGCGGTCTTCTGGTTCCTGATTTCTGGTTCCTATATACATACAGTACATACATCTCTGCGAAGCTCAACAAGCTTCCATTTCCCGCGTTTCGCCCTTTTCTGTCGATTTCTGGGTATCGATTCCTTGCTCCGTCCAGACCCTGAGGATGACACCTTCGAGTGTCCATTTTCGCGTTGCTATGGGGTTTTGTTGTGGCTCCGCTACAAGGAAACGTCGTTAGAGCCATTTAGGATGTCGACGGCGATTGGATAGGCGGCGGGCTGAGGGTGCAAGGGCCAAGCAGTGCTGCCAAGTTCCTCGAAGAGGTCTTTGAAGAACTGTGGAAGCCTCAGATGATTGCGTTCGTCACCCACCACTGCTATCGAGCGTTGAACAAAGGCAGTCGAAGCCACGGATCAAGCGATGGTCAGGGGATACTGCAGCTGTTGGAAGACCAGCGAGAGCAAGCAAGGCAATGGACACAAGCCGAGAATCCCTTCTCGTGGGAGTGAGTATATAAGATGCTGTGATCGACATTTCAAAGCCGCTGACAGGTGGTAGAGAGTATGAGCCAATCTTTTTGCTGGCCTTGCTAGGAGAGCCCGCAACGCCATCTGCTATATCGTCCAGAACGCGACGGGACTTTGCACAGGACCTGTACGATAGCTGTATGCGATCTGAACGAACGGCAGGGAGGCCATTCTATTCACAAAACGCGACTTGGTTCTCGGTGCTCCGCGCTGCCATACGGCACACTGGGGTAAAGGTGATGAGCAAAGACCAGTGGATCGGTGCGTTGACGGTAGCCATGCTCGCGTGTCGAATCGAGTGCATGCCAGGCTCGTACCAGTCGAAGCTTAGCTACCGAAGGGTCACTCGGCTGGTAGGATCAGCGCCTGCAGCTTTGGCGATCGCAGCAAGGCCCGGTAGCCTCAAGCGCGCTGCGATTGAGGCTGAACACCGGGCGAAGCGTCGGCTCCTACCGAAGAGCGGGATTGACTTCGGCTGCGCGATACCCTTCGATAGTATACCGCAGTTGGTTGAAGATGGGTTTCGGCAGCATGAAAAGGTGTTCCGAACAGGTAACCAGGGCATACTGGAGCACTATCAAACGGCCCGGCAATGTCTTGCCGAGTGCTTAGGCGATCCGCTCTGCGACCTAATGCTCATGATGGTTTTAACGCTAGCCTCATCGTTGGTGACGCCCACGGTAGCTCCCAAAGCGCAAGTGTTTAGTGCAGGGCTTAAGAAGGACGGTCCTATGTTTGCAGTAAGTCTAGTCACCAGGATGCTTTGGTTCCTTCGGCCTGAAGCCTTTCCTTGGGATAGAAACGACGGCGTTATACTTGGCGTGCTAGACATGACTAAGAAAATTGGTGAGTTAGTAAGGGGAAAGCTTAACCTATATGCCCCAGCGTGCCAGTATATAATGCTTTACGATTCAGCCCCTGATTCTTCCTAAAAAGGCATGGCGCGGATCCGCCTTACATATCTGCCTAATCAATGATTCTTAGTGTCATGGAGCAAAACATTTGGTGCACGCGGGATGCCAAGAGGCGAATATATCAAGGCTGTAGTGGGTCGCAACACAGCCACCCAATGGGCGGCTGGTTCAATACTGGACCTACGTCATTTCAGAGGTATTAACATTGCCATCAGCAACAACAAGAGTTGGAAGACGGCAACCTTACAATAGAGATAACGGCTAGGATGAGGGTGATGCATTTACTTCATCGCGCAGCTGGACAGAATCGCGGTCGGTCTTTAGAGGTCTGCCTAGCTAGGTGTATCTTAGCAGATGTGGCTAACTCTGAATACTGGCTTAAATCCCCTTACGAGCGCGCATCGAAATGTGTTGCAAAATGAACATTTCCAAGCACCTTATCACGTTGAGTTGAGACCTACAATAATTACAAAGGATAGGGTGCTCTAACCTGTCTAGGTCATGGGAAAAGCAAAATCATACAAATTAGTACCGTGAATCAAGATCCTGAGCGAGCTTACGAAAGGGTACGGGGATCGAAGATTGCGTATAGCGTTGCCAGAGCAACGCAAGGTTATCTCAAATTTGGAAGCATTCACCTCACACTAACTCATCTAATTATGACATTGCAAAGACCCTCGGCCGAAATTGGTTTCCGGTTCATGTAATCAGACTAAATTCTAGCTGCATCGTGCCTTGCGACGCGCCCTATTCAAAGATGTCTCTGTAGAACTCTTCTTCCTCCCTCCTTCGGCGAAATCTCGTGGCGGGCAGCTAGATGGACATTATCGCTGCCACCTGTGCCTTGCTTGTCGCCAACCCCCATAAAACCACACGGGTTCTGGGGCTGCAAAATCGCTGTCAACAAGCTTTTAAGAAGCGCTTTTACCTGCGGGTTCAGCCACTGATGGGCTGTTCTCTTAGCCGGGCCGCGATGCTACATCACCTGAAAGCCACCACCACAATCACAATAACTAGACAACTTATCATCCTACGTTGGCATAGGATTGGAGTAAGATGGATTCATTGTTTGATTTGCGGGTATCATCAGGTTTATATCCCGCTCCGTCCCCACCACCGACCGTGACTGTCAACTCATAAAATCGTACATACGAGAAGCAAGGACGCCAAAACGTCAGCCAAGACTAGGGTCGCCTTCGCATACGCAACACGCCTAATAAACCACCGCTGAGATATCCGCCATCTCTCCTTTTCCTACCTGCCTCACTCCATCCCGGTCAATCGCAATCCCCTGCTTCTCCAGCAACGAATCCTTCAACAACTTCTCCGCCTCCAAACTCATACTCCGCACCTGATCTCTCTTCTCTTCGTTCTCAGTCAGGTTCCCACGCTGATCGACTCTGAGGTTCGTTCATACTGCGGTGTGGGCGAAGGCAGTCAGGCGCATCCCGTAGGCCATCCTTCTACTACGTAGGCATGTCAGTTAGAAGCACACGGAGGCATTTACCTTAGATTATGCGAAACGGTTTGCATCAGTACTCAAGGAGCCCGGTTCTAGAAAACGCGACAGGAAGTGCGACAGAAGGCGCGAAGAAAGGATGCGGGAAACATCAGCCTTCAGGATTGAGAGGACCTATTCACTTAAATGGCCGGCTTCGTGGGTTTCTCACGAGCGTCCGGACCATGACGATCTAGTGATGGAGTTTTGCTGCAGACGGAGGGATGCGCGGCGCGCTGCGAACTGGCCCCTAAGCGCAGATACTGACGCTGGCGCGTGCGCACAGCCAAGCAGCATAAGGCGTCGTGTTCGATGCGACTTTCATTGTGACCCCGACGCTGCACAACTCGTGCCATCGTAATGATGTAAGCATCTGTCTTGAAGGATTTAATGAGAGGAGGTACGCATCGTGATCTGGGTTCCGGTGGTATCCGACACTCGCTGCTGCCTACCGTAGCGCCGGAATATATTCGGCCCACTCCGAGGCGCCAATCTCGCTGCGCGCTTCGAGTTCCAGCCACCTCACCTCACCTTCACCAACAACCCCGTCTACTACGCAGTCCTCTATCTACGTTCGTTGCGCATCGTCACTCCGACACCTCTACGCTCGTTTCGCATCCGCCGCTGACACGGCACGCGCGTCCTCACGCGCCTGCACGTCTTCTGCACGCTCGTCCTCCCTCGCTCCGCCATCCTTGCGCTTGCACAAGGCCTCTGACACAGTGCGCACAGCGTTAGTCGGCCTTTCTGCCCACGCGCTGGTAATCTGTGCCAAGAGGGGCGGCTCTCGACAGGCTGGGTGGTGGGATTACGTCGGGGCTCGAGGGTCGCGCTGCTGCAACGCGACAACAGAGTCAGGGCTGCTCTCTCCTGCAAAAGCCCGGGTGGGTGGGTTTCTTCTGTACGCAGGGGGGATTGGTAAGTAGTCCACAGACTGGCAATGACATATTGCTCTCCACTGCAGGATGTCCCTGCGATCGCGTTTTCGTCTGATTCTACAACGTCATCTCCATGTTTCCTCTCAATCAAGTTCTCTAAAGCTCGTAATCAAGCATCTATCATCCTTTCCTTCTTCGCACATGTGCACGGTTTCGCAGACAAGCAACAGATCGCCCTTGTATATAATGCTAACCAACTCGTACCTGGTACGTCATTCCTCTGTCCTACGACGGAAAACTTGTCCCAAGCGCAGCAGTCTTGGCTTGCACGAAGCGGCTCGCCTGCCTTCAAGACGCTGCAGCTGACGCTGCGCCAACCTTGCCCAGTTCGTTGCCTTCCTTCTACAGGCTGCATCGCGCCCAAGACAGGCCACGAGATCCAGTTGCACCAACTTCAAGTCCTTGCACGCGCGCTCGACATACGCCTGGTGTTCGACCATTTACACCTCCACGTAAACCAGTACACCGCCTTCCACCACCTGGTCAATCGCCCTGAAAGCCTCGACGGCGTTCCCTACCGCGGAGCGTTGACTAGAGAAGCCGACTGGACCGTATTTGTTCCTTTAAGGGACGTTGCGGCCGACTCACTGCCTCCATATAGTGAAGTGTCTACAAAACGGTGCAGAGAGGGTACGTCTCTGCACTTAGATAACGATGATCTCGCTAACCAAGGCTCTTTTGCACCTAGCAGCTGGAGGCAGTTCGTCGCCCAAGCTGTTGCCCCAAAAGCGCAAGCGCGCCGTATCTGCCGTACCTACTCCAATAGACAAAGCAAATCCGGCAGCCTTCGACCATCTGCTGGGCTCGCCCACCGAAAAAGCCACCACCACAGCGTCGCCCAGCCCCCTCCGTTCATCTTCTCCGTACAAACCGGCCCACATACACGACGTGATCGAGAACGCGCTCAACACAATGGTCCCACTGATTGTGGAAAAGGTGAGTGCCGGAAGAAGCTAGTCTTATATCTCACTAATCTTGTGCAGGCCCTTCCGAAAAAGCTTGGTGACTTCTTCGGCGTCTCCCCAACTCAGGAGTTAGAACACGACGCTGTGACCCACATCAGCACCCTTATCATTGCGTGTATCACGGCCAACGCGAAGCCTCATGTGGAAGCAATGCTCGAGGAGATGCACCAGAAGTCCGAGGACCACGAGATCGCTATGCGCCGCCACACCGAGGCCCAGTTGGACGAGGATCTTGAGGATCACAAGCTTGATGTAAAAAGCACAAAAGAGGAAGGTCTCGCAGAACTACAAGAAAAAGCCGAGAGCCTTAAGCAGCAGCTCATCGATGTTGCGGACGCGAAGACGAAGGACATGGGCGAGGGCATGCAAGAGCTTGTCGGCGAGACATTAATGGAAGTAGAAGATTACCTAAAGGGGTTGGCGAAGGAGATCAAGTCGTTGCCGGAGAAGATGGTTAGGAAGATTCTAGACGCGCAGAGCGAGGGCAGTGACCGGCGGGCAACTTCCTCGCCACTGTAAACATTTCCAGGCTGGCGTCCGTCAGCCTTGGACGCAGTGGTTTGTTAGGTTGATTCCGAAATGTGCAAGTGCTTGTTTGTCGCCACTGTCGCCGTCGCGCAGCTCGAGTTGTTCATCTTCATCCGGCCAACGCACGCTTTCGCCAACTCGAGCGGTACACAAACACATAGTTGAGAGTTTCGTGCAGAAGGGACAGGACAGGTCGAACGCTTTTAAGACACCTGGGGAGGCTGTGTAGCAGTGGTGGAAGCCTGGCCACCCTTGAGAAGATATGGAAACCCTTCACGCTTTACCCGAACAGCAACCTCGCAGAAGCGTGAACAGGGTATACTCCAGCATGGCTGAGGACGCGGAAATTATCGCACTGGCACTTTCACAGTTTCTGAGTCGCCTCTGCCGCCGGACTAGCGTCGTCTAGGTACGAGCTTCAACGTTCTATTTCTCCAAGGAATAACCTTCCTGAGCGACATCAATCAAACCGACATGCTGGAGAAGTCTTCAGTTCCGGTTTACAAGCTAACCCGAGGGAAAGGGAAACTCAACGAGCTCTTCATGCTCATCCATTCTTCGGAGGAAGATCCTCCGCTAGCCAGTATAAGGGCGTTAACATCCAGGATCCATCGTCAACTTCGAGGAAGACTTCCGCACCAACGGCAGCGACTTGCAGAACATCTGGAAGGAGGTCTTTGGCAATCTGCTCAGTCAATACTTCCACAAGGGACTGGTGGACAAGGGTGACGAGGCTGAGGGTGACGAGGCCCAGGTAGGCAGCTGGTAGTTGGATGGGATACTGAAGTAGGATCGGCGTAACGGTGGACCGGTTTCGGGCTCTGCTGGTGAGGCCCAGCGGTCGGTGGCCTACATAGCCAGGCAGGAATTCTAACACCTTAACATAATGCCTAGCTTGCTGTGAGCTACATGACCACTATAGTGGGGACAGGCCTAGAACTATATTGCTAATTTGCTTGCTTACGTGGAGCTGTACCGTGCGTCCGCTAACGCTTCGCCTATTGTACTTCTGCTAGGACAGTGTCTGCCACTTACGTTATCGCCCGCTGCTCTTCATGAAACTGTATAGTAGTCGATAATAGTCACTTGAAACGTTCTTGAAGCTGCAATGTTGCCGTAACTAAGAAGATAAACGCATTTAGAATATTTTACGCGTAGCCATGGACCTTTTCCATTACCTTATGGATTATTGAACATGGATTTGTATCCCATGCGGAATGGGTCTTAAGCCTAAACATTACCTTTCCTATATCGCAAGATGGTATGCCGACTATTTGGAGCTTGGTTCGTCGAAGAAAGCAAGAGCACTGCTTGTTGAAGAGCTTATACTTAAAGGCCTGGTTGATTCTAATTTACCAGAGTTCTAACTTCCTCAACCAGGATTGCTTGCTTTGCCGCATCTTCCTATACACGAAGGCTTGTCTTGCCAAACGTGCGACTACACTTATACGTTGAAGAGGATGATAGAGAGGCATTGTTAGAGTCGGCATGCTGAGCACAGGCGCGGTCCAGGCCGCCCTTCTAAAGTTGATGCGCTTGTTGTGTCTAGTTGGAAGAAGGTATCGTGTCAGCGTCTATTTGTACGAGGCTGCAAAAGCCAATACTTTGCAGTCATTTTGTCGGCTGAAGTTGAAGAAGAAGAAGAAACACTGCGGCGACAGGAAATGGCTGCAAAGTTACCCATGGCAGAATACATACGCGCTCAAATTGATGAAGCGCTAGAGCAGGGAGACCAAGAAACGAGAGCAATTAAAGACAGGATTCTAGACAACGCTGCGCCAACTGAGGTCTTACCCTGGTTGGAAATGACGTGCTGGCCGAAATATCTGTATGGATACTCGTTTATCGAAGTAGCCCGTCTAGCAAGCCCTGCTAGCCCATTATTAGAACCTCTCCTAGTTGAGTTCTCAGACAGTCTAGATTGCGTCGTCGAACAAGTGCATACTTCCATACGAGACGACAAGGTCAATGTTTTGACCAAGCACGCATCAACAGCTTTATCCAGCGTAGGCGAGCTTTTGACCGGCCACTAATGATAAAATTGCGCGACTCAACGTATTGTAACTATAAATAAGTCTTTAAAAGGCTTATGTGTTTTGTATACCGAACTGTGTAGCTAGAGAATCGTATTGAGCTGGCCCACCGTCTGACTGCTCACCAGCTAGGGGATCTCGATGAGTTGATAGCTATCGGCAAAGAGCTTATAGCGCTTAAGCAAAGTTAATAGACAAGAGACGATGTTAAACAGGGCCCTGACATTATGCAAAAATTATTAGGAGACCGGCTTGACTGAGCTTGCCTCCATTTCTGTATCTCCGTACTTAACTACACGCTTAAAGGAGATCTTTGTGAGAGTACAGCAATAGGGTTTCTTGCCGCGTTGGGAGTAGATCCTGAGAAAAAAAATCTTTTAGGACGCAAATTCTTTCACATCGTACTTATCTGCTTTTATTAAGATAACTTAGATGCTTGTTGTTTAGATGTTAGTCATGATAGCAGAAAAGGGACAGATTAAGCATCTATTAGACGTACTGGACGAGATGCGCGAGCGCTTCATAATCCATGGAAGTCGGTCACCATTTAATTAGGTGCTACGATTACGAGCGTATAGCAAGAAGATTAGGAATAGCTTTACAAGCCTAGGCTATATCTACTAGTCTGACGACCATGAATGGCTCACATACAAACAGCTCGAGCTGAATATAGCTGATTTTAAAAGATTTGTTGCCACCTAAGTAGTGATAGCACAGTCCGAGCTAGAGTAGCTCTTCCTGATCCACGGCGACGAAAAGCGAAAAGACGTGATTCCTGCATTTGAACTACGCAACTTGAAAGACGACCTAATAGAAAGCGCCAAGGGCTGGAGTTTCTGCAAGGATCCTCAAAACAAAGATGTCTTGCTAGAAGGGAAAGGTTAGATACTCGATTGCATCTTAGAAGCTAATGCGCTACGCGCTGAATTTGTTGAGCTGTGTAAGAAAGATTCCAAGGTCCTTTAGAATGCAGCGGCGGTGAAGAAATATATCTTGAAGGTTGATTTGTTTCTTGAGCGGCTCCTACTCCTTATATACATTGCTGCAGGTCAACCTGCTTGTGGCACAGAAATTCTTAGCTTACGTCACTGCAATATAGTAAACGTGTTGAATGGACTCTAGCTAGCTGAGCATT
>JACVRA010000241.1:0-23809 GCA_019828545.1 Paracamarosporium sp. OC-R06-R3 | reverse complement strand
TATATTAATAAGGGTATTTAATTTAATTCTATAGCCTTATAAGCTTAGTATAATAAGGCTCTAGAAATAAACTCCTCTTAGTAACTTTAATAAATTTATAATAAATAAGTTATATTTATTTATATTTAAAGTAAAGGGCTTTCTAAAGTATTTTTATTTCCTAATAGTAAATCTTTATTAGTATTAATATAATTTTAATTAGGATCTAGCTCTAGGCCTAGCTTTTATATATATAGATTTAAATAACTATATATAAAATAGCCTAGTTTACTATACCTATAATATATATTAGGGCTAGGCTACTTAAGTATATTTAATTAAGCTGCTTTAGGTAGCTTATTATATCTTTAACTAGGTTATTAACTAGGTGGCTAACTAGGCTATCTTAATATAGCTTAATTAAGTAGCTTACTTAATTACTTAATTAATATATAGTAGTTTTAAATAGAAGCCTTAAATTATACTAACTTAACTAGTTTAAATTATAAGCTTTAAGTTAAGGCTAATCTAGGCTTAATAGCTAAACGCAATAGTATATTTTAGTGCTTTAAGTTATATACTATAAGGTAGCTTATTATAGCTTTAAATAAGTTATTTTATATATACTTAAAGCCTATATTTAAAGTCTATAAAAAGGTAGTAATTTTCTTTTATAAATATAATAATTATTTACTTCTATATATATTACCTTATATAGCTATACTAAAGAATTAAGCTTTAAACTTTAAAAAAGTCTCCTTATAGTTTATCTTTAGTTACTAAAAAGTAGTTTAATATTTAGCCACCTTATTACTAAATAGAAAGTAGAATAATAGTAATAATATTATCTTTATAGTATTTATAAATTAGATTTACTTTAAGATAGCTAGATATTATAGCTTTAAATATTTTTAAGCTATATTAATAGTATATTCTTATACTAAGACTATATAAACGCGTTTATTTAAATAGTAATTAATATTAATTTTTTAATAATTAATTATTAAGACTTTTTACTATAGAAATGTAGGCTCTAAGTTATTTATTAAGGAATTAATTTTTAGGGTTCATTTTAATAGCTTTAGTATAATAGTCTTAAGTATTTTAAATAAATACTTAATACTAAGTAAGTTATTAAATTATTATTATATAATTACTAGAGGCTTAGTTATAGATAATAGCTAATTATTTCTTAATAGTTATTTAAGCTATAATTATAGCTACTATATTTAAGTCTATAAGGCCTTAACTAGGCTAGAGGCTATAGCTAAGTCTAATCTATATTAAATTTAATATATAGAGGTAGCTTAATTACTATTATTATTATAGTTATTGCCTAATTTTAAATTAGGTTAAAGGGATTATTAAGACTTAATTTAACTCTAGTTTTAAACCGTCCATTACGTTAATTTAGTTAATATATATTAAGTAAACATTAACGTTTAATTTTAAGTCTATAAATTATTAATAGTTATAATTTTCTATTTTAGTATACTTTATATAGCTTTTTTAAAGGTAATTTAATTAGTCTAGCTATTAAAAGTTCTAAACCTAAAGGCTTTAATTAATAAGAGGTCTTTAGATATTTTATTTATTAAAATATTTTTAGTATACTTTTAAAGTGGCTTCTTTAAGTTTTATAGTAATATTATTATATAGCTATTACTAATAGTAGTAAGCTTTTTTATATAATATATTAATATAGGTAATTAAAAGGTCTGTACTTAAGTACTTTAAATAAAGGTATATAAAAGTATATAATAAAAGATAAACTAAAGATTAATTAATCTACTTATAAGTCTAATATAAAAGGATATAAAAAAGCTATTAAGCTATTTACTATAAGAAGTTAACTATATAGGTAGACCTAATCTACATTACTAAAATCCTACTTATTTAAGCTTTTAATAATTATAGCTTAACTAAGCTATTAAGGCCTAATATAATTAATAAGTCCTAAGCCTTATTATAGTCTATAATAATATAAATAGATTTATAAAAGAAAATACTTAAGATATTAGTATTTTAAGATAACTATTAGTTTAGATACTTTTTAGTAATAGTAATTATTATAATATTTCTTTATATTTATTTTTAATCTAAAGTACCTTATTTAATTATTTTTTAAAGATATAGTTAGTACTTCTATAGCCAGTATATAATAAAAAAATAAATAAATAAATAAAAATAATTAGTAGTATAAGTTTAATATATATATAATTTACTAAATCTAATAAAGAATAATATAAGCCTAAATTATTTAAAGTTAAAAAGGAATAATTCTTAATAAGAATTTTAAAATAAAAAAAAGGTTAACCTTAAGTAGTTACCTTTAGTAATTATAAATAGTTTTTATTAATTAATATATTTAAACTTTTAATTTAAATTTTATTATTTACTATTATAATTTATATATTCCCTATTACTTTAGCTTACTAAAAAAGGAAGTATAGATTAAATTTAATTTAAAAATTACTACTACTAGTTTACTACTATAGCTAGGTATTTTTTTATTATTATTATAATACTTAGTTAATTATATTAACTACTTTTTTAGCTACTTTTTAAGTTTAGTATTTTTAAGAACGTTTATATCCCTTTTTTACTTTAAATATAATCTAACCTTATTATAAAGAGACGTAGTAAGAGATAGTAAAATATATAAAAAAAAATAATTTAAATAGAAAAGAGACATAGAGCTATAGTAATAAAAAAAAAGAAAAAAAGAAAGAGAGAGATAAAAAAAAGGAAAAAGAGAAAGAAAGAAGAAAATTAAAAAAATATAATAATAGTATATAATAATTATAATAAAATATATATAAAAAAAGTAGTAGCTTAAGGAAATATTAATATATAAATCTACCTTACTTATTAAAAGTAATATTAATTAATAGTTACCTTTAAAGGAATTTAGTAATATAGGTTATTTATATTAAATAAATTATATCTTAAATACGCTATATAATTTTATATTATTATAGGAATAATAATATATATCTTATATAAATACTTATAGGGGGTAATAGGCTACTAGTATTATACTTAATTTAAATATTTATATTACTACTTAGACTATACCTAACCTAATTTAAATATTTATATTACCGTAAGTTAGTACTTTACTAGATTAGGTTTTCTATATTGCAATTAACTATCTCCTACCTAAACATTTACGTACATCTACCTATAACAATGCCCTTAAATGTGTTAATTTAAGTATATTCGTGCTTCCTATATTGTGACTATACATCCTACAGTTATTCCACACGATTTTCTGCCATATTTAGCCTTGTTGGTTTTGGTGTTCCTACCCTCGGGCCCTTACAACCCTAACCCCAACTGCGACTATAGAGTTCGAATTCCTTTACACTGGCGACTACTCGGATGATTTCCAAGCAGAAGGGTTAGAAGGTGATCTTTGACATTGCGCTCCTGTTTTCAGAGGCTTACCAAAATCCAGACGACCCAGATCTGCTAAAAGACCTCAGGGTGTACGCCTTAGCTGAGATGTTCCTTATTGAGGATTTAAAAGTCCTCGCTTTATCGAAATTTCAGGCTCAGCTTTTAAAAGGTTGGGCGGCGGAAATACCGCCATGTTTTACAGAGTGCGTCCAAGAAGTTTATGCTACCACTTACGAAAGCGGGTTTCTCCGTCTAGAGGTAGTTGCATTTTCTGTAGCACACAAAGATAGGCTCAAGAAAGACAAGGGATTTATGGCCCTAATTGCTAATGGTGGGGACTTTGTAGTAGACTTGATCGAAAGCATGTAACGTTAGTTTCTATTTGTAACTGGTGACAATGCGTGTACTTATCACATATCAAGCCGATTGCGGTATCAGGAATATTATCTGCACTTTGAAACTTTGATCAGCGACGACGACGTTATTGTCAGCACTGTGCCAGCACGCTGTTGTCGTACAGCGTGCAGTGATGATTGACTTAGTCGATCACGCCGTCCAAGTTTTTTACTTTTTCGGAACAGCGGCTAACCTTACGGCGCAATCTAGTCCGGTCAGTCATGAAAGTCAATACACCTAGTACTCGTGGCCGGGGGGTGATCGCCCAAAAGCTCCTGACACGTTGCTCCACCAGGCCGATAACAGCTCTTGTAGTGTTTTTTCCGTCTTCTGCCACCTATACCGTATGTTTGAGTGAGATATCCCTACTTAACTGAAGACCAATCCAAGGTGCATTATACTACGCCGTCTGTTTGTTGGCGAGGTCAGCAAAGTTTGCAATGTAGAAGAAGTCGCAAACATCGAATATGGTGTCTCAAAGCAAATCTATTCCATCCGACTTACAACTCGATGGAGGCCCATGAAGAGCGCTGGATAATCTCGGAGCGACGATATATTCTAAATGGCTCAACGTTCACAAAGGGGGAGCTCGCCCAGGACCAGCTGCCTTTATCTCAAGCAACTAGCAAAAGGGTACAACCCTGATGGTCACGAGAACGTCTTCAGAATGAAGCATCTACCCTCGACTTCATTTCCACCAGAGCAGACATACCTGTTCCCAAGTGCCCACTTTACCTTTAAGTCGAGCGCGTAACTAGTGTGCTTTTGGACGAATTAGGGTCTGACGTCGCGGTAGCACATGTTGGTGAATGCCTTCAGCCATCAATACTACCTCAGCTTCGCAAGCCACAGCACAATACGATTCGTAGCATCGATCTTACTCTTCCCCTTCTTCACCCAAGTCGAATAGCATGTCGAGAAAGTCTTCGCTTAATCGCGATTTCGCGTTCTGCCATAATCGTCTCGCTCAACACGCTTGTATGACGGGCTATGACGCGCCTGTATCACCCCGGCTACCCAACGGGTTAATGGTCCAAGTTGGATCAATGGCATAGGCCGCATGACCACCCGAACATTACTGTGAACTCCATGCTTGTCCTCATGCCAGCTCGCTCGCTCGTTCGCGTTTTTGGGCCGCGTTGGCAGTCAGATGTAGCGCAAGAATTCTCTGTACGTACGTGCTGCGCGCGTTCGCGTTCAATCGCTGTTGCACGTACACGCTTTGCTAGTGTTGTTGGCCGTATTGTTAGGCACTCTTGCTTCAATGCCGCTCGATTGAAAGCATTATCTCGACTTCTTCCTCGCACCACAGTGCCAAGGGCACATCTAGGAAAGAAAGCGCATGTTGCTGGCAATATACATTTTGACGGCTGTATGCTGCCTACCCAACAGCACCGTAGCTTCCCGCTGACAGCTCGCTTCTCGGTGCATTGGCTGCGAGTTATCTTTACTCGATTTGGACGACGCTCCCTCTTCCGAGTTGTTGTCGCTCGGTTGAGGCAGTGTTTGCGATCCATCATTGCTCACGCAAAGTAGCATTTGCGGGTCACTGTCGCCCACTCGATGTTACAGCTGCGGCTTGGGCAATAATATAAACCGTTAATTATAGTAGGAAATCAGACACATATAAGAGAATATTATAATTATAGTGATATCCGCTCTGCTAAATATCACTTCTCAGTACCTAACCTTCCTTAAACTTTAGCACACGCCTTTGCCCGGTTTCCTTAGCCTTGTTGCGTAGGAGGAAAATGAGATCAGAACGTAGTAAGATACAACTCTTAGAGTAAATACTTTGCTTAGTAATATTAGGCTGGCAAATGGGTAGGGGTTGGGTCGGGGTCGGGGTTTTACATAAGGCTACCTAACCTCTATCTAACCCCTACCCAGATTTTTAGTACTTTTTTTGGGTAGGGGTTGGGTAGGAGTCGTATAGACCTAGTGTTAGGGTAGGGTTATTACTAATAAGGTTAAGGTGGGTCTTACTTAGCAAGAATGTACATTCCAGATAAAATTACTGTGATAAAAGTATGTGATTAAACAACAAATTGTAAACAACTCAGTGGGTACACCTACCTTACCCCTACCCAACGCTTTGACTACTCCTACTCTAGCCCTACCCAACGCTTTAACTACCCCTATCCTACCTTCACCCAAGCTTTGACCAACCTAACCTTAACCCTACCCACGCTTGGACCACCCCGAACCCAACCCCTATCTAACCTTTGGGTATACCCTACCCATTTGCCAGCCTATAGGAGCCCGAGCCCGTCATCACAGGCTGATTCACAGCTGTGATAATTTTATAATAAATTTTAGCTAAATAAGACCCACCCTAACCTATTAATAAGACTCCTACCCCTACACTAGGTCTATGCGACCCCTATCTAACCCCTACCCAAAAAAAGTACTAAAAATCTAGGTTAGGGTTGGGTAGGGGTTGGGTAGCCTTACGTAAGACCCCAACCTCAACCCAACCCCGTGTAACGACCCTGGCCTACTATCGGACTATAGTTGATCCGCGGCGGCTGAAACCCGCTGTGTTTCAGATAAGACGCGACGCGGCTCGTACAGGCGTATATAGTAGGCTTGGATTCGTAGATAGCTCGATAGTTTTTCTGTATCCTTTCGTACCAGGCCTATAGGCACTCAATTCATCCAAGGTTATTCCTCTGCACGCACTCCCATATGCCTCTGAACCGAGTCACACCGATTACGGAGCTCTGAGTGACCTGCGCCGATACACCCCGACCCATTTGCCAGCCTACCTAGTCTATATATCCAACTTAATGGCAGGGCAATTTTACTCATAACGGCGATATCTATGAATGCGAGACCTGCGACAGAGAATTCGACTCCCAGAAGCCTGCAAACCAGCATATTGTCAACGGGGCGTACTACGTACCTAGTCTGATCCGTACTAAGGCAGTAGGATTTACTCGTAGCGGGGCCGTGGGCTTCAGTGATGGAAATGGATTGAAGGCAACGAGGGTTTGTGAAGCTCAACCAAGTACGAGGTACTCGGTAACGTATCAAGAGAAGACTGATTGTTCTTATGTAGAAGAAGTGCTTGCAATTCAGATAGCTGAGGAGTTGATACTTGAGAAGTTGACTACGAAGAATGGAAATAGTACAGAGATCCTCCTAGATTATATACCAGTCGTTCCAGTCTTCGTCCTTATCCTGATCTGTCCATGATCCCTCTTGGCTGCCCTTAGCGAAGGGAGCATCCACATGCTCCGTCGCGTAGCCCTGGTCTTGGCGGATCACAGTCACGTGGTTCTTGGTGACTCATCCTGCCCCGCAGGATTCCTTTGTCGCCTGGGTCGGCGTTGAGCCCTCCGGGCTCCCACGCCTCATACTTATTGTCTGGTGGCTGCGTGCCTGTCGTGCTTGTAACACATATGATGGTCTTTAGACATTAGGGTCCTAAGATATTATGCGTTACTTGTAGCTGTATGTTTTATACACAAGTAGGCTGGCAAATGGGTAGGGTATACCCACTAGTAGGGTAGGGGTTGGGTTCGGGGTGGTCCAAGCGTGGGTAGGGTTAAGGTTAGGTTGGTCAAAGCTTGGGTGAAGGTAGGATAGGGGTAGTCAAAGCGTTGGGTAGGGATAAGGTAGGGGTAGTCAAAGCGTTGGGTAGGGGTAAGGTAGGTGTACCCACTAAGTTGTTTACAATTTGTTGTTTAATCACATACTTTTATTACAGTAATTTTGTTTGGAATGCACATTCTTGCTAAATGAGACCCACCTTAACCTTATTAGCTATAACCCTACCCTAACACTAGGTCTATGCGACCTCTACCTAACCCCTACCCAAAGAAAGTACTAAAAATCTGGGTAGGAGTTGGGTAGAGGTTAGGTAGCCTTATGTAAGACCCCGACCCCGACCCAACCCCTACCCATTTGCCAGCCTAGGCTCCTACATCAAGAAGGTAAATCAGGTAAGTCGGCTCTATTTCAGCTACACTAAGATGAGGAGGCTGTAGGTACACAGGGCTTGCGCGCTTTTGTGCGCAGCTGTCGGCGCGGAGCAACTATCCATCCAAGGCAGCTGCGCTGGTAAAGCAAGCAGCTGCACCAGAGCGTACAGCAGTTGCGCCTCGTACGCGAGGTCATATGACCTACTGGCAGGCCAGACCGTCACAACAGTGAAGATTCCCAGAGCTTGACTCAAAGGGCAAGGGACGTCCGGTGTACAGAAATGCTAGCGATTGCACAGGCGGGACCGTGCCCTCAAGAGAGCGGAATAGATCAGCTGTCGACTCGTATTTGTTGTGAATGATTTGGTACGCGCTGGCCTTTGTTGTTCATATACTGCGGTCGGTGTCTTACAGCAGTGCTGCAGTCTCATCGCTTCTTGGTCAAGCGACTCAACTACCTCGCCGAAGTGGAGGCCCCTTGTTCAGATGCGTATACACATAGGTAGAGTGAGTAGGGTAGTAGGAACGTACCTCATCTGATCGGCATTGCTCAATCCTATTAGTCTATCCCATTGCGGTTCGTAGGACTTGACGCAGGCCAAGAGACACACGCCGAGGTCATTTCCCGACGACAAGGACTTGCGGTATAGCATTGTTTCAGCAATCCACACTAGTTGTTGGAGACCTACGCTGACCTATATTCCAACAATCTAGTTTGGAAAGTTTGATCTCGCCGCCCGTACATCTTATCCTACAGCGACTTCCTCGATAATCAGTTGAAGCCGCGATCGAAGCCTCAATGGACAGATCGCGCCTCCCTCGACTTGCCACCAAGCTACTGCGCGAATTGCGCTCCATAGATGTCAGACGATCCAAGTGTCTTGTAGACATTGTGAAAGGCCGATAATATCAACAAAATTGCTCCGTGTAGAGTTTACTCTCTTGTGGTATTACCGTCGCTATTGTTGTGGTGCACCCTTCTATAGAGGTGCAGCTTAGAACCTTTACCACCTGGTGTGATGTGCAAACCCTCACGAAGCGGCCGTGGTTCAAGACCAGTGGCCGCTCCTACAGCTATCAAGAGCTGGAGTATCGATATGTGGCGCATGGTTCTCCGCCTATGACGTGCACGAGTTAACTGAGGGGATGGGTATATTGACGTCGAAGGCACTGTTCAATGGCTCAATCAGCACGGCCGAGTACAGCAAAAGTAGAATGATGGTCGTGGACACGCAAACCATTTTAGCCGCCCCAGCAGAATTCCGTGTCACAGGTACAGGATGCAAAAAATGGTGGCGACGTTCGCGAGGCAGGCGCAGCACATCATCGATCCAACCACTGGTACGATCTGATATTAGTGCCTTCTCTCTGAAGTTGGGTATCTCGAAGGCGCATCCGCATTACTGCCGAATACGATGCAAAGCCAAATGTACGTAGTATTCGCACTGGCCTGTCGATGAACTCAAGGTAATCATCTTTCGTACATACAGCAGCAATCAGACCTAGCTTGCACGCTCTTGCCTCACCACCCGCCCTGTGGCCGAGATATACACATACACGCTTTCCTCAATCTGCTGCCGGGCGATCATCTCCACGGATAATGCCTCAGCACGAAACAAAGCTCCACGGCATCCTAACGACGGACAATACGCAGGCACGATGCCACGGTGCAACATTAGAGATGAGCTTGATGCTCTCGCTGCCCGCGAAGACTCCAAAACCGTGCTCGCCGCGTATCAGGTCATCTTCGATCGAGCTATTCGGAACGCCGACGACCGAATCGATGCGCATACGAACCCTCATACCATCAATCTCATCGGCGCGCATATTCGAAACGTTGAAGGAAGCCCGTCGGCAAACGCTACAACTGCCTTGAATACTTTGCGGAGAGGTCGCTGGCAGTTATCCACTCCACATTTGTATGGCATGTTTGGGGCGCAAATCTTCAAAGGGAACTTCGCGGGATTCTCTCCGTCGCTAAGGTCTGCAATGTACGAGGGCTGGGACTGGAGCATTGTGCTTGGTGCACTGTGTGCTAGGCAAGAAGAGCGCTGCCGCAAAGCAGCGGCAGGTGGCAGATACAAAGATCGCAACATCCGGTCGTGGTTTCCTCATGATGTGAAAAATGCAATAGAGGATTTGCGCGCTAGGGGACTAGAGCCGACAAACGCGCCAGTCAAACCCACACGAGGAGGACACAGGGTAAAGCAAGACGCATCAGCCGCGGACAGAGAGTCGAGCACTGGTAGTGTTGACGATGGTATGGGCCAAGACCATCGAGAGACTTCATCGGCAAGCGAGGAGAGTTCCATTGTGTTGTCCATCGAGACGGGCCGGTGCGAGCCTCCAGAAACGCTGCCAGGTATCCGCAGCGGCACACCATTCCTCGGGGTCAACGACCACCGCAGTAGACAATTGTCCTTTTCCAGTCCTCTTGGCACCGACAGCTTCGCCAGTGTATGGCAATTCGAAGATGCAAATGTGCAATCGGATCCCGAAAGCCCGCACGATACCGCGGACCACTCCCATATAATCGATGATAACGGATCTAGCAAAAAGTTGAACGACGCCAGCAGCGGGTCCGTTGGGCACCTTCCTCTAGCTGTTCCTTGGGCCTTCCACCTGACCGATGTGGCAACCGTCACCGATTTCACCTCATTGCAACTCGAACAAAACAACCCGCTTCCGATCGACGACACGCCGTTGCGCTCCGCTGCCTCCGACATGCCGCCATCTTTGCAGCCAGCCGAGCTTACCGCCGCCGTTCACGCCCTGACTGCAGACCCTCCAGCGCCACTTCCGCTCGCCGCTATACGCCTCTTACTTGAATGCGTGTTTGCACCGGCGGATACGCGCGTCTTCAGCCCAGTTCGCGCCGGTCAGCTTGTTGAAGCTCTACCTGCCGAATACGTCCACGGCCGAAACCGCTTCCTGTTGCCCCTCGCGCATGGCGATGGCTATGAGCGATGGAGTTTCGCCCTGGTCACGAGGGCAAATGATCTGTACTTCTTCACAATGTGTCATCTCGGCCAGGAACAGCAGCAAGCCATCGACGATGCTCGACGGTCTACTGAATCATTCTGTACAAAACTGCCCCACTTCGACGAGGGCCGAGTCCGCATGTGTGATAGCATTCCTGTTCCTCATGATTTTCCCAATCTCCGCCTGCTTCTGCACGGTGCGCTGGCCATGCTAAGTCTCCGAGATGACACGGGATTTCTCGACATTGCTGTGTTCGCTAGGCTGCTTTCTCACGTCCTTCGATGTATGCATCCCGCTAGCCCGGAGGCAATAATGCTTCCGTATACCGCCCCAGCCCGGCCCAATATCCCCGGTGCCCCAGCAGGGCGGGACGCGCTCGCTCGTCTTCGGAGCAACCTCCAAGCATACCTGCCTCAGGCAAGACGTTTCGTCGAAGCGAATAGTAAGCGGGGCCACACGTGTATGGTCGTCTCGAACATTGCCGAAATTCTTAGACTACAGATCAAAGCCTCACGTCACTTGGTAGGCTCCATCGCTGACTTCCCCATCGCCCTCAGCCAGGACATCCGTGAAGCGCAGCGTCGCGAGGTCGCTGGAGTTGCCGGACGTGAGAGCGCGCTTACGCAACTTGCAGAAGAGTGCAGGCGGGTTCAGGGCTTGATTCGGGATGAGCATGCCAGTGCTCAGCTGGATATCGCGAGCGCGAGTTAGGACCTCGGTCACTCGGAATAGATGGCAACGCACGCATGATGGTAATATCGGCGCGGAAAGCACCTCTGAAGCTGGGATAGTCAAAAATGAGCGCTGCATGGACAAGGACTCTTCTATAGTACATTTGTGGTAGCATGAAAACGAAAGCAAGTACATTGCAATACGATAGCCGCGAGAGCTCCAGCAAATCCATTGTTACGTGTTCATGGTCATGACTCCCACGAGTGCGGCGCTGCGCTGCTTGATGCTTTCAGAGCCAAGTGGGGTCTTGGCTCAACGTCTATCTGACATTTTGGGGAGCTTCGTTGTTGAGCACCTTCCTCGAGGAAGCATCTATCGACCCAAAGACTGGATCGGTAAGGGAAAAAAAGCAGGTGCTTTGTCAAACACCTTCCTCGAGCCTGGAGTTGACAGCCCATCCTGCCCGAATTCGAGATGGCCGTTATTCACTAAGCCACTTTAGCTTATTGGAGGATCAAGATTGGAAATTGATACCTACCGTATACCAGTCCTACAATCACGCGTGCGTCCATTCTCGGGTACCTGGAAGGCGTTCTGCCAGTAGCGTCATAACATATCGTTAGGAAAGTTAGTAATGGCTCCATTGCTATTCACAAACCATTCCAGTTCATGACTCTTCTGATGTGACAGGCCGCCCATTCGCTACCAAATATGATGAGTAGGGCGAGATTAGATTGAGGTTAACTTGCCTAGGATTGTAATTTGCTCACACTAGACGTACACACGATATCACACCTTGTTAGGTACGGGAGTACAAAATGACGAAGCTCCTTCAATCCTTGTCCATCTGCAACGTCCTTGCTAAAGGCGTCATGCCTAGAAAAGAAGCGGAAGTGGACCGCTCTGCCCTGGGAATCGGCCCAGGAAATCTGCTCCCCACCAGCGGAAAACTCCCTGCCGTTCAAATTGAGTTTAATGACGTGCAAATGTGGCCGGCTTTACTCTTTCTGACGACTACCACGTGATCCAGAACACCATGCTCAAGACAGCCCATACCCACGACTAAGTTGAGCGAATGTCTAATCATAATAAGTGTTGTTGTCTTGAGCCTTGCTTGGCTCATAGGGCATGACGTCAGCATTCCAGTTGCCCTCTTCGCGATAGAAGGAATCCTCAGTGAGATTGCGCTGGGCTCTGCGCGTCTTCTTCGAGAAAGACGAACTGTCGTCGTCAGGAGGTCCGTCCGAGATAGGAATTCGGTCATCGACGTCCCCAGTCGCAGAGCGCTTGCTCGGGTGCGCCCAACGGACACCGTTGGCGATGACGTTGCTCACCCGCTCTCTCAACCCTACTGGCATCAAAAGAGCTCGTACGCGAACCAATTCTACGTAACTGTAGTCGCTTCCTCAGAAAGAGTTCACTCCCCTACGTTCCAGATAGGATACCACATCGCTATCCTCTCGCAACGGCTACGGCCAGGTTGGTGACTAGTCATACTAGGTCTTGAACTAGAGCGTCGGCGATTGCCGGGTCGAGCTGTTCGAAGCGATCGAGAATATCCTATGCCTCGCTCCACCTCACGCCTTCTAGAAGTGGAATTTCTTCGCGCTTGTCTTGATGCGGTTATATGGCAGCGCACTTGCGGGATTCCAAAAGGTCTCTTGAACGGATTCAAACCAAGGATATTGAACCTAGTCAAAACCAGTATGTCTACAGTTAAAGATGCAGTCAGACTCACAGACTGGCCTGTTCGACCGCCTCACCAATACGTTCCTCTTGGCTGAGCATCTTGGAGTCACTTCTTTTGTCGCACGTCGCAGGGTCGCAGGATCGGAGGGTAGGACAGAGAAACTTTGAAGACGTTCGAAAAGGAGTTGTTGTGCGCTCAAAAGCTTTCATTGACGCGCCTTCCCCGTTAGTCTCAGTCCGAGGTGAAAGTGATTGAGTCACCGATAACTGTTACGTTCCGGTGGCGAGAGACACTACAATCTCCAGGACTCGATGGCTGTCTTCGCGTTCTCGCCGCGATGTCTCCGTCTTTTCGCGCCTTTTGAGCGAAGAGATTCGTGATTGAGCTACACCAACGGATTTTCCCAACGTCCTGCGCAAGAGGGTCGCTCTTCGTTGCGCGGGAAGTTGCTTGCGAAGCCTAGTATTGAGGCAAAAGTAGGTCTACTGCCACCGGGCTCATAACATACTAACGGTGTAGTTCAAAGTGACCGCCCTCTATCGCTCGACATGGAGCAACCCACCGTAGATTACTGCGTGAAATGTGCAGCTGCTGTCAGTAGTAGCTGCGCCCCTTGTCTATTGGACAGACTCTAAGCAATGTGTATCGTTCACAGGTGCTCGCGGGAGGCAATCAATGTTAAGTCGCTCACCGGGTCGTGCGACGGTTCGGGCATGCGCTCACCAACTGTGCGAATTTCTTTTGACTAATATCGCATAGCGACAGTAGTGTCGCTTGTTTGAGATGAAACCTTGTACCGTCTTAGCGGACGCATCCTTCCTTCTCTATCCTTCTCACCTTTATATTCATTCACTATGCACTGCGAAGCCAGACGCATTTTGCGCGACCACGGCGAGATTTCCAGAGCGCCACATGCTAGGGCGAGAGAGAGCTAAGGCTACTATCTTACCATCAGGATCCACGAGGCCTACAAGAAGGGAACTATTAAACTCCAATTCAAGCGTCTCATTCAAGGCTTCGACACCCATCAGCGGATAAGTTTGGTTTATATAGGGATTTGATACAACCACACTCAACCCCTACCATCACCAGACCATAGTCTTAATATTGACATGTATATCGATCGGAGCAAATAAAATATAGAAAGAGAGAAAACAAGATACAGGAAAGCAGAAACTCTATCCAAGGCTACTAGCAGGTGCTTCACTCACCATATGAACAGCTAATCTTACAATGCTTTGTTCATTTGATATGTGAAATTTCAAAGAAGAATGGTAGAAGATCATGCCCTAAAGGATTAACAGGACCATTTCGCCTGCAGCTTCACGTAGAAAAGATTTTAATACCGTATCCTCGTCAAGCCCATAAGCGTCAAAACCTGTCAACATCTACCCCGTGACCACACCATACATCGACGCTCCTACAATAAAATCACTCGCAGGGTGGACTCTTGGGTTTTTGCTCATATCCCTCCACATGATTCCTACTCATTGTCCCACATTAATCGTTCCATCTCCTCTTTTTTTCAATGTCGTCTGAACATCTCCAAGAGCGTTTATAGGAAATCTGTGCCAGTTTTCCCGTTCAACTATTGCTTAGGGATATTTGCTCGGCTCCTCTTCTAGCAACGGACTCTTTACATGCTCAGCTACACATCGGCTCTGTGTCGTATCATCAATCGGTTTCGCTGCGACTTTGGAGGGAGCTGTTCACCCCAGCAAACACTTCTACTATGAAAAATTATTTCTGTAGATTATATTTGCGGGACATGGGCCAATGACGCTTTAAGATGCCAAAGTCTTTTTTGTTGAATATGCTTAATTGCGCATACCAAAGGTCATACAGCTTACACTCGTTTTAAGGACGTAAGTCCGCTCTGCCGAACTCGTTTAGATCATATCCGGCGCCTAAATATGGCGTTGAAGTGATGCCAGCCCGTGGTAAGCCAGAACCAGATAAAGTTATTCATATGTTCCAAGGACCACCTTCGCCGCGTCGTCTCCAGTACAGAACTATCACGGTGTCTTCCCTTTCAGACGGAATAAAGTAGTAATTGGAAGCACCATTAATAGAAACAAGGCATAATATATTATGACTATAGTATCCTTTACAGCACCGACATGAGGTGAATGTTCCATCAATTGCCTTAACACAGCCACGAAGGTAGGCTCATCAAAGCGGGACATCATAGAAGGATGATCAGCTGCTCGTCAGAATACATGCCATAAAGAAACCGATGGTCTTGTTCGTGACGGCTTAGGGGTATACAGTCGAAACCCTAACCATTATCTTATAATCTCATATAGCGGCACGACCCTTTAAAACATGACGATCGAGGCCGATGGGAGAAGTTCGTTTTCTTCTATAAGAACATCTTTCCGTGGAATAGAGTACAGTAATTACGCTTTTCTTATCTCGTTTCACAGCGCTTACGGGTTATGAAAAGTGGAGCAACACACATGATACGGGTAGTATAGTCTTGCGTCCCCTGGTAAGCAGCAGAATCTTAGCTAGTTGGGCCAGGTTTAGCAGATAATAGCAATGCCGCTACAATTTACCAGGCATCAAGTTTCATTCTGTAATTCGGGTACAAGCTATAACCAAATGTGAATCAATCGAAGATTCCTGATTTCCTCACATCCATTCTTAACACTAGAGTACCACAGCAGAACGCAACATCTCACACTTTACATTGGAGGGGCAGGATACGATATTTCACAATTGCTCTCCACCACCTTCTCGACTATTCTCGCTGTATGTGAGCCACTCAAAATCACGTGTTTTCCATTCCCAGAGACAAGCCATCGTAAGCTCTGGTGAACCCATGGTCACAAACACCAACACACGTGTTTTTGACTATAGATCAGTCCTTACTAAGGTCACAGCCTCCTATAATACCATGCGCGTTCTCCGATCTACTTGAAGAACCACTGTCGGCAGTTTTCTGCGTCGCAAAGGCATGGGTCGACATCATCAGGTTCCTTGTCATAGTCTTCTTGATCCAAGTCAAGATAATCGTAGGTAAGCTCCTCGCCTGGGGGGATATCACGAATAGCGAAGATAGCGATGTCGTACACTCGTTTGTCGCGCTTGTTGTAAGAAACAGTGAATTGACGACAATTCGGGTCGCATGAATGGTTCATGAACCTCGTGGGTCCGCCCATACATTCCGCATCTATCACGTAGATGTCTTTCTTTGGTATGTCATCTGATACTGCATGTTTGTCGAGGCTAAACAGATATGAAGCCTTAGTTCGGTGGTTGCGTGATTTGTCCTCTTCTCGTTTTGTGGCTACTGCATCGGTGATGATTTCGCCGCGGTAGGTGTCAATAAATTGTCCCTTGTAAAGCGATTTCGTACAGCGAAGGCCCCAGCCTCGGTCACTGCCTGTTCTGAAGATTTCAAGCTCCACTGTGCAACCGTGTTGAACCAGTCTGTTACGGCACTTATCCCCGCAACCGCATTTTTCGTTGCACTCATAAATTACATCACGGGAATTGAGGTAGTGGGCGTTAAGGGTGCGCTTTTTAGCATGGTAGGGAAAGTCCTCCGAGAGCCTTTTTGGAAGACTTGTGCTGGAGTTGTCGTCGCGAAGGCACGAACACATTCTAGTGCGGCATCCATCTGAACACCGACAGCCATCTTCTGGTTTAAGGTCTAGTTTAACCACATCTTTATCAATAACGCACTTGAGGATGAATTGAAACCTCAGAGAAGGCGTGCTCCCGTCGTATTCGTTGACTAATCTGATGTTCTTGTCCCGTAGCGGGTGAACGTATCGTGTCCGAATAAGACGCATCGCGCAATCGACGCTAGATGTAAGAGCAGTACACATCATGTTTGCAGTTGTGTGTTGTACGTCAAGCGTAGCGACTGTTAAGCCGGCTTTCTAGTCTCGTATTAGCTTACGGAATCCAAACTCTGTCATCAACACCCACGCTTCGACTGGATATAGACCCACCATCTATTTCAAGCACGCCATCGTACACGTTACTACGCAGCCCCAGAAAGTACATGAACAGTGCAAGAATATTTTTGAGAAGACTGAGTATTTTTTGCACAATGCATGTATTCTCTGGGACTGCGAAGTCGTGGTGACACGACAAAGACCTGCAATATGTTCAGTTATGTCCCTACAGACACTGCAATCGAGTCACTTACTCCTCTCTGGTGTTAATATAGTCTTGTACGTGCTCCAGGCATTGTTCAAGCTCGCTTAAATCGTGCCAGCTGCAAGGCGGTGCAGATGTGTTCGTTTGGGGTGCTGGAATCCATTTCACGAGAAACTGTTCTTGCTACAACCATGTTAACTCATACGATCCGTGTCACTGATAGGTGAAAAAGGTTTACCCCATTTTCAACGCGATTCAGGATGACTGAGTGAACCTTCACGTAGTCTGGCTATTAATGGATGAATTTCCCATTCTGTGTGGATATATGTGCGTACCTTATCGGCACACACGTGGCGCGTTGCGTTTTTGCTTCCGCCTAACCATTGAAAACGCCGACGCACCATTCCAGTGAGCTCCATTCGGCTTGTCGAATATATGCGCTCCCCAGGCCATTCAGCCGCCTTGTGAGTTCGAGCCCTGCATAAGTATGAATGAGGTGTACGCACAGGTTGTAAAGCCGTTCGATGTGAGTAACGGCTGGCTCATGAAAGTAAATTAGTGACAGTCACCCGCGCGCACGATCCATCAGACCCAAAAGAAAGTGGCTGGTGAGACGCGTCGCTTATCCCTGGAGCCGAAACACAACAGTACCGAATAATGATTAATAACGCTACAAAGGGTAAGCTTGGGCAAGAGCTAAGACCGCAAACGCTGAACGTTATGCACAGACATTGGGGCTAGGGAGATCGTCTAGCTGCATAAACCGTTTGTGCAGATGCGGAAGATGGAAATTCCTGTATCCTTCAAAGAAAATCGGACGCGATTCGACATTGACTCATCACCGCGCCGCTAGCACGGTAAGCGGAGCACCATGCATGCAACGCGCCTCGTAACACGAACAAACGTCGCCGTCATCATCGGGGCTACGAGCCCTTCGGATGGGAATCCACTCATTCGGTGGCTTGAAGAAAAAAGGGGGCAATTATCAAATGAAGCGAGCTAGATAATGATGGGTCCCAACGCTGCTGCTGTCAGGGCGAAGAGCACAGCCAATTCTTGCATCCCAATGCTGCTTTGGCTCTCATGCAGCTCTGTGAGCGGGATAGCCTGGTCAAGGATGCCGTTGTCGTACCAATACCGACGTAGGCTAGTAGAACGTGGATCGTGACAACGGCCAAATCTTCCCGCGAAACCAAAACAAACGATTTCGGCCACAGGAGGTTGTAGCTTAGGCCACTGCGTAAGATCGCATAAACCATTCCCGCTCTGCAACGTAGTGAATCAAAGATTCACTCGTTCCGAGAGACTCAACGAGTATGCTCGAACCTAGACTTACCCCCCCCCTCCGACAGTACACTTATTGCGTTGGCCTCTTCCACCACACGCCTCTTGGCCAAGACGGAACGCTAAGGGTGTACCATCCGGTTAATGATGCCGAAAGCTGTGACGACTTTGCGTACGACGACGCTGCATGCGCGCGCTCGAGCTGTTCATGCAGGCCCACGCTGGAGATGTGAGGCAGAGGCTGCACGCCGCCAGCCTCGACTTGGCATCGATACCTCCCCGCGAGCCGCCTCGACCGTCGAACGCGGATTCGCAGCCGACGGTTTAGGAATTTGCCACGTTTAGGAAGGTGGCCTACCGGCTCGCCCTCTGGGTGTGTATATTGATCAACCGCGATCTGGAGAACCTGAACCTTACGTGAATTGGGACCGCACGAGTGGGCCGCCGAGGAGCGGCTGGACGTCCGGCGGACGGGGCCACTTATCTCTCGGGGAAGCACCACGACGGGATCGTGCTGCGCTTCTGTGTGGAGGTAGTGGGATTCAGGAGAGTTACGGTATGAGCATCGGTTTAGCCAACCATCAAGCCAAAATATGAGGACCTCTCTCAACAACTATGGGTTTACGGCGCTGTTTGTGAAATTTTGTTATAAACGAATTGCCCCCACGGATTCTTCGCTACTTCAAATAGGCGGCAACCTCAGCGTTGAGGTGAAGTAAGGAAGAAAGCGTGCATGGGGCTAGGAGGCTCTTCCGTTGTCAATGCAGAAAAAGCGTCTTGCAACTCTAGACCCATCAAATGGTGCCTCTACTAGTATTGAACGCGAGAAAAGATGGGCTAGCCACGAAAGCCGGTAGGCTAGAGGTACCTTGAGTAAACTTTGATAGGCCAGATACCTTGGAAAGAGAACGATGACACGACACCCTTATCAGATACGGCTGCTTGTATCAGGGACTCACATGTCAAGAGAAGAGCAACCCTGTAGAGCAGCCACCCCGAGTTCAAATGTCGGAACTCTATCAAAGCGAGACGGCTACGAATTGGACGCACTGTGGATTAAAACGCGGTCAAAAGGTCGCTTAAGAGAACAGCAGCCTCGCTCCTCATCTGGGCTGCGTCAGATAACTATATCGCAGGACCTTAGTACTTGATCTTTAACCCCGAATCCCGCGGCCTTTCCTTATCACAAGTATGTCCCTATGGCAGTGCCTAGCATGCAGGACTTAGATTCCTGATGGTTCAGGCAATATTGCCTACCATGACTCTAAAATCGAAAGGGTTGCGGTAGTGATGTGGTCGCTAAAGAAACATAAGTAGAAATAAAAGCTTCCAGGGCTCTAAAAAGCTTTGGAATTTAGCCTAGTACATATCTTGTCCGGGTGCGGCCCTGGAGTGACGAGGACAATAGCTTGAAATGACGGGAGAGCGAGCACATGAGGGCGACTTTAGTATGTGTAATTGCTGAGGTCGCTCATGTTCCGGTCTAGACAGCGTGCTGTGTGCATTTGCACCCCGAACTTTCGCTCCTTCTGGAAACACCGAGTGTCACGAATCAAATCTTGTTGCTATTATAAAGCCTGCAATGCGATAGTAGCTAATTTTTATCCGCAATGGGACTATTACAGGATTCGCGGTATATCGCGTTTACCGCGAGGGCACCTCACTGTCACCGAGTCGACTGCTCGTCCAGTCCCGCATTCTTCTCGACTTGAATTGCCCAGCCAGCACATCCTGCTTCACGTGTGCCTCGATCGCGAATCGTGCCGAATTACTTGCCATCGATAACCTAGTATACTGCATGCTCAGAAAGTCGGCGAGTTTGGAAAAGGGGCCGGAACACGGGCACAGATCAGGACTCAAAACGGGAACCGGAAGCATGTCGGTTCCTAGAATAGAGTCTCGCTAGGGTCCAGAATAGAATTCGCAATCATATGATGCTTTCTTCCGACACCGCGTTCTACGTTACTATGCAGATCTCTACACGACTGACGTTACAGTTCTGCAGAGGATTGCTTTGATAATCCGCACTTCAGCTTATCCGATCACACACCATCCATATTCTGCCTCTGTTAATTCTCATGGAACCGATGCAAGAGCTACAGCCAGACACAACGAAATTGCACGCAACCGAAAGGTATAAGTTCCCTACACTTACTGTAGGGATATGTCTGATCCTACCGCAGCATGAATTCCTTACCTAACCCATGAACCTCTACCCAGCTTACACGAATCCACTACTTCCACCTCTGAGACCCCGCCTTTCTAGCCAGAAATATCCGATGATGTTGAAAGAAGTAAACTGGAGACTCGAGCCAAGAGCCAACAGCGACTCACATGCGTGGGAGGAAAGGATTTTGTGGTAGGAAACTAGAGTAGGAGGGCAAGTAGCTGACGTGAAGGAAATCAATGATGCAATTCGAAGCATAGCGCGTGATGCTTTCGACACGTGTGCTGTTTCTGTCACATGTGATGTTGGCAGTTGGCGTTGATTCTTGAAGAGTCTCCCTGGAAATGCTCCACTACGAGCACCCAACATCGCTCACTTCGAATGACCAGGCTTCGAATGCTACCAGCTATGGACAGCATTTAGTTGTAAGAAGGTCCTGTTTCCTTATGCGAAAGGGATGTAGCGAACTCTGACAGATAAGAGTTTCCAAATTTTGATCTCCACCGCACCATTGCTACTGTCTGTCATTCTCGTATGAAATATTGCAGCAACTTCTTCCATTAAACAACTGCTATTCCAAGACCATGGTTGGCATCGCAACCTGGTTCTGCAAACGGTCTGTTGTTTGGTTCTACTCGGTACTATGCTCCGAGAAAAAAGTCGATCCGACTCTAGATTCGTGCCATCTCCTGGGAACGGCTATTTACATGCCCTCTCATAGTCCCAATTTTCTAGCCCCCCTTTCGTCATTTCAAAACTCCGTTTTAATGCCAACTTGAACAGGCCTGTCTTAGCCATACAACGCAGTAAGCCTACCAGTCTCACCGATCGTGTATACCCTCAATGGCATGAGTTGTAAGTCCTCGTCTACCACTTTGCAGAGGTTTACATGCATTCTTGAAGAAAATTGTGCTGGAACAGCTCAGGAAGTTGCTTGGGTAAATGCGGACATCTGCAATTTGCTCAATATTTGCGACGATTATGGATGCGTATCAGAAGGAGATCTCACGGCCGTCCTTCGCGACCTTGCTCTTGGCGAAACTTCCGGAGCAATTCCAATTGAAGTGAAGGCCCAGAATGCTGGGATCATAATCAGAATATGCGAAGACGACGTTTTATTCGAGGCTTTCGAGTTGTCACCAATCCATGAAGCCGTCATGACCACGAAGGGGCGGCTTATCCACTCCTTCCTGACATACGCCTGCTGTATACTTCTAAGAGCATGGCCTTGTTGAAGTACTCTCGCACGCCATCGCCATGATGAGTGTCCAGAAAGTTTCAGAGTTCCGGCCTCAGATCCAGAAGGCCAAGAAGAAAGTGGGCGAGACCTGCTCTGGTTACGGACTACCTTGTCAATGTGCTCGCTGCTATAGGTTGCCCCGAAATTTTCAACACGGTTCAGCCATGGGGAAGGTAGCTTGAACTTTTTCTCGGCGTAGCAATTTGACCACGAGCACGCATCTGGAAAGGCGAGTATCGTGTCATTTACATATGCTGTGGAATCTCTGTTGAGCCGCTTCAGTCACTCTCACTCCCATTCAAGAGCTAGCTGAGACGCTTGAATCAAGTCGAGGGTTATGTGGAATCTCGGCAAAGGAACAATGGCTTGTTTGCTTCCTTGTTTGTTCCACGACTTCGGCCGCCCGGCATCCTTTGCCCTCAATCATTTAGACCAAACAGCAGCGCTGCAAAGGCGGGAGATAACAGTTAAGGAAGAGGCGACTCATGAGCGCCAACAAAAAGCCAACTCGCTCATAAGATTGTGCAATACAACAACCTTGAGAGTTAATCCAATCGATTAGAATGCGAACATTACGACATTGACGATCTCAACACTCAGCCTGTTGTCGCAAATGCTTGCTGAAGAATCAGGCTACAGGAATTGAGATCCGAGTTTACGAGCGGCCGCTCAGCGCTAACCGGTACGAAGTTGAGGCTACAGTCTTCGAACTTCAAATTCTCGCTCCCTTCAGCGAGTGGTGAGTTCTCAATGACGAGCGTTTTCGGATTTACCTACGATAATTCGTAATGACCGAAGTTCTGCTTCACTCTTTAGCGTCATAAAAGTCCAAGCAGATATATGACTTTGCCACCACGCCAGCGACTCGTCCCACCTTTAGAGATAAAGCCACACACTGGAAGCTATTATAGTATCAAAAGGGGTGTGGCCTTTCTAAGTGAGGATGAGGTGTACGTTAATGACGGATTACCCTACCAATATTTCGACCCCCTCAATAACATCATCACGAATACCTTGCAGTCGACAGCTGAGGTCTCGAGAAGCTGCACATAACAGCTCCCGGAACGCTCACTAAAGCTCCAGAGATACCTCAAAATGCCATGCACCCTTGCAGACGTGACGCCAAATTCCATCATTGCCTCGATCTCTGATCATCCTCCGCATTTCTCCTTGGAGGAGTATAAGGTAATTTAGGCGATCCCCATTGGTTACAATATTGTATCTGATTTCGCATTGCATCCACCTTGTAGGCCCTGCATCAGAGCAAAATGACCCGAGCGACTCACGCATCACATATTCCCACACACGTATCTTTGTCAACATCCCATTGAAAAGCTCCAAATTGGGCTTGGCAGGATGAGAGAAAACTGGGAGTGCTGATGAGCTCTTGCAACCTTTGCACAACTGACGCAGAGGGTTCTAAGTCGCACCAAGTCTTTCGGTATGCGCGCGCAATGCATAGACTTTGTGAAAGCGGTACGTAAGGCGGTATTGGCATGACTACACACTTTGAAACAGAGAGAGCAATCTCGACGGATAAAACGCAGCGAATGGAGCTTCTTCCAGAATTGTCAAGATCACTCTACTCTGTCGATGTTGAGAGGACGTGTCTACCGGACATCATTCGCTCTTCATCTGCAATTTCTACTTTGGCTCAATGTTCGATCCTGATCTAAGAGAGCGAGGACACCGACTCTACCGGATACACTCCGCTACATTGCTCTATGCTGCAATCTGCTTTACCGTGTCCGTGCGCGTGATGCGCGGATTCGCGTGATGCGCGGGCAACACCAAAAGTAGCTCAGGCAAAAATGAGGCTCTAGAGCCCCCCAAAATTGATATTATCACGAGGTTTTCTGGTGGAGTACTCTATTGATTCTTGCGATTAATCTAGGCTACTTATATCTATCTAGAAGATTGATGTTACGGCCCAATCGCGTCGATTTGGTTGGCGCAGT